>JBBPDC010026950.1:0-12502 GCA_037974485.1 Hemigrammopetersius urotaenia | reverse complement strand
ACAGGCCTCTCTCATCTTTTTAAGTGGGAGAACTTGCACAATTGGTGACTGACTAAATACTTTTTTGCCCCACTGTATATCAGCAAGACAATTTTGCAATACAGTTTAGGTTTTAGTGCTTTTCACTGGCACAAGGAACCGCACTGTACTGCAAACAAATGTTTTTTCCGTGACAAATAAAGCGACCTGTACCCAAGACATATCCTACTTATGCTACTCAGCGGTAGTGGAAAAAAGTAGGCTGAGTACAAGCATTGCTATCAGTTTGGGCTAAAGATAAATTTCAGTGGAGTTTTCTAACAACTGTGAGAAAAGTGAAGGTGTACCAGGATATCGATAACAAGTAGTTGGGTTAGGTTTTCATCGCATGGCTAAACAATCCTGAGAAACAATATGAAAAGTATAAAAGAGCACAACAACAATAGTGGCTCTGACATCTTCACAAAAATGCGCTCACTGGTTCAACTCCGTGGACGTGGTTTTGGACATCAGGAGAGAATCGCGCTCCCAAAGCGTTAATATACACTGGATACACTGGAAAATCAAGTACGATCACAGTACCATTTAGGTACAGTGCAGTTCCTGTACACCTGTGGCTTTTCTGAACACGTTGCACAGCTATGCCACATGAAAAAAGTAATTTTTCAAATCAAACTTTTGCTAAACAAATGACGTAAAAAAGCAGAGGAGGGAGAATCAATTGATAAAAAAAAGACGATGGCATAATAAACTCACATCCAATCATCTAATCAGTTCGTAAAATGACTATACACTGGTTGTTGTTTAATGGCTCTCTATGATTGGCCTAAAAGCACAGTCAATAACATAACTGTCTCAGTTTTAAACTGATGGGCACTCATGCCAAAACGAGCCCTTAAGTGTTTGTTGCTTTACCCTCATGCTGTGCAGAAATGTCTGAGATTTCTTAAGAGCATTTCTCCACTCGTGGCCCCATTAATCGCACCGCCCTTGCCTTCTGACCCTTAACCTTTCTCTAAAAACATGCAGGTCGTGACCTACACACACAAGCAGAGCCTGTGCCCCTGCCCTCATCAGCTCAGCCCTGAGAGACACATCAAACTTTCCCAAGTGCGAATGCAGATCTGGTATTTGTAGGGGGCTTTTGGATTTAATTCTAATAGTAAGGTCATCATACTGACTTTTAATAAATACTCATTCAAATTCAAAACAACTTTATCGGGAGGACAGCAAAAGCAGTATATAAGGTTTAAAAGTACCTGAATGTTACATTATTGATCATGATAATCAAAATATGGTAATAAAATAAAGGCAAATTATGAAATGGAGTGAACTACAGATTAAAGTTCGAAGTAGTAGTAAGTAGTAGTAATAATAATAACAACAATAGATGTAATTATATAATCAGGACATGTTTAAGTATGTTGGTCAGGGGTGTGTAGAGTTATTCACAGTCCCACAGGTGCTGGCATTCTGTTTAATATAAAAAAATTGATAATCTTTCTGTGTGAATATTATTAGTTTTCACCATTTTACCAACAGAAATGATCCAAAATGACACACAGAAAAACTTTCAAATTTAGAACCTTTCTAGTTTGGAGATTTGGGAGAGGCAAAAGCAGCCTCTACATATTGCTGTGAGAATTTTGACTGCATTTGAGAGCATTAGCATTAGTTCTGGATCAGAAGCTCCACTCCAACTCACTGGATGGAGCTCCATCACTCCAGAAGGTGCAGGGGACATTGACATTGCATGGTGACCTCAGGTTCCTGTACCGCTTATGAAGAGCATCCCATTCTGTTAGCAATGCCTGAACACCTGTTTCAGGAATAGGTGCACCTTAAACCCATTAGAAGAGCTGTCTGTGTGCTTTTGGCCATACAGTATACATGCAGGAGTGTGTGTGGGGGTGTGTGAGTGTAAAGGAGTGTGGTGGCATGGAGACTGAAGCTGCTCAGCGCCTAAGCAGCCATTAGCAGACACTTAAACGGGGCCTTGTGCTCCGCGCCGTGCTGTCTCTCAGACAGGGCAGGGGCAGATTAAAGGTGGGCTGTGACCCGTAGCAGGAGGCCTGGGGCAGATTAGATAAGGCCGGGGGCAAAACTGAGAGGAGTCTGTCACACCTCAGGAGAATCTCAGAGAGAGAGAGAGTGTGTATGAGAGCAGAGTGAGAGAGACTGGGAATCAGGGATAGAGGAGTGTGGGAGGTGTGTGTGTGTGGGGGGCAGACCAAGAGGGAGGATGGGCGAGAGCGATGGGTGAGACACAGAGAGGGGGAAAGAATGAAAATGAAGAAGAGAGAGAGTGAAAGAAGAGGGGGGGTGAGAGGAGGTGAGAGTGAGGGAAAGAGAGAGAGAGAAAGGAGAGAGCAAGAGGGTTGAGAGACACAGAGAGAGAGCGAGAGAGAGAGAAATAGATAGAGAAAGAGAAAGGAGAGACACAGAAAGGGGAAATGAGAGAGAAGGTGAGAGAGAGAAGAGGAAAGGAAGAGAGGGGGGAAAGGGGAAGAGTGAGAGGGTAAGAGAAAGGGAGAAAGAGTGAAAGGGAAGGAGAGAGAAAGAGAGAGACGGAGAGAGCAAGAGAGAGAGATGAGAGAGAGTGGAAGACACAGAGAGGGGGAAAGAAGCAAACAAAAGGAGAGAGAAAGAGAGAGTAGTGAGACAGGGAGATGAGAGGGTGAGTAAAAGAAATGAAATAAGAGAGAGAGAGAGAGAGAGAGAGAGAGAGAGAGAGAGAGAGAGAGATATCCACATAAGTGACTATCAGCTGTGAAAACCCGGTCTTCTGGTCTTTGAGGGACCAGCTTGCTGAAAAGGGGAGGAAAGTGTGCAGTCTGTTCTCACCAGGCACACGCAGGAGATGCAGGGATCGTCCGTGATGTTGGGGATGTGCAGCACCTCTCCTTCATTATCACAGCTGGCCTCAGTACCTGAGGAAACACACACACACACGGTTCTCCTACTACTGGCCACCAGGTAAAGCGGATTCGTTACAGTAAACCTGAATGAATTCCTCGGAAGAAGAACATACAGTAGAAAGTCGTTGTTGTTTTGTTTACGTGTTGTCCCTTCCTGTTTCTGCTTTTTGCCTCGATCTCGCGACTTATAATTTGAATTTTAACGGTCGTAAAATTCAACCGTAGCAGAACTGAGTCCAACATCTCCCCGTCCAGGCAGAACCTAGCATGCTCTTATCGCACACAAAACCCTCCGGAGAGACTCTGAACACACAAAAAAGATTTTGTTCATCATTTAAATGAAACCTTTGACTGGATTTAGCCAAACAAAACGTCTATATTGTGTTCAGGCTGGAATAAACGAGTAAGACTATCAGATTTCAGGCAGGATAATCTCAGTTCTATCGCTGCTACTACTACTACTACTACTAATAATAATAATAATAATATTCGTTCGTGGTTCATTCGGTTTTATGCATGCCTATACACGGCGGAGAGAGAGGGGGAAGAGACAGGGTGAATGAAGAGAGATGGAGAGAATGAGGATTCGAGGAGAAGGGGAGAGAGAGATGTAAAAAAGAGCGAAAGAAGAGCAATAGAGACTGAAATATGAGAGACAGGTATAAAGAGTAGAGACAGAGAGAGAGAGGTGTTAAAGAGATAGAGAGAGAGAGATAGAGAGAGAGAGAGAGAGAGAGAGAGAGATGTCTGTCCTCCTGATGGAGTTCCAATATTTAAAAAAGTAAATTTAGTAGTAAAACTGAGCTGTGCTGAGTAGCATTGTCAGGGTTTGTGTTGGTTTAAAGAGATCAGAACACAATCCAATGTCCAAATCCAAGACAGGGCGAGTTTTGTACAGGGAAAGTTGGATTTGATCATTTAAGTTCATACAAAGATTGAGAACCACGTCGTTTAGAGTGTAAAACACTTAAAACACCACTTTACCCCTTTATCGGTGCGGGGTTCGGAGGTTTCGGTTTAGAGGTTTAGGAGTTTAGGTTTAAGGGCCGTATAGGAGCGCGTGGAAGCGGTGCTGCACGAGGACATCAAGGCGATTTTTCCTCTCTCTCATTCTCTCGCTCACTCTCATTTTCTCATTTACTCGTTTATTCTGGTCTCTTTCTCTCCCTCTCTCCCAGTTCTCTCTCTTTCCATCTCCCTGTTTTCTCTCCATCTATTTTATTTCTCTCTCTGTTTCCGATTTCTTTCGCTCCCACACACTGTTCCCTTGTCTCCGTTCTCTATCCCCTTCTCACTCTTCTTTTCTCTCTCTGATTTCTCGGTTATCACGCTCTGTCTTGTCTCCTTTTCTCTTTCCGTCCCATTCTCCCAGTTCTCTCTCTCCTTTATTATCCTTTATCTCCTCACTCGCACATTTTCACACTCTTCTCTATTTCTCACGTATTTCTCACTCTGATTTCTCTCTACCGCCCCTCACCTGTGATTAAAGGTGCGATCCTCCTTGGCGCGTGCAGCGTTAACAAGACGAGCAGAGCCCAGCGCGCAGCCATCGGTGCGCACTGATAAAAATGTAAAAAAAAAAAATTACTAAAATATAGTAATAAGAGCGTGTGTATCCCAGAGTTAGGTGGAGTGAGAGAGGTAAATCCAGTCAGGCTCGGGTCCCGGTGCTCCGATTCTGCATGGTCCGGATTTTCCTCCCGGACACCCACGCGCTGTCCGATAACGCCCAGCTTCGAGACCTCCGTCTGTAGCGCGCGAGTTCCGTCTGCCAGTGCGGCTCGAGACTCTCCGCCTGCCAGTTAAACATTCGCGCGAGGCAGGATCCTCCTCCCTCCTGCTCTCCTCGCGCTCACACACATCAACATGCACCCCCAACACACACACACAGAGACAGACACACACACATCAACACGAGCGCGCACTCACACACATCACACACACACACACACACACACACACACACACACACACACCTCTGCATATTTAAATCGCTCTCGCACTCAACAGGCTTAGAGTCGCTCTCAACCCCTTTACCTGATTTTCCTTCTCACTCACTCTCAATTTCATCACTGCAGAATATCTAATATTGATCTGAAAACGTCATTACTATTTTCATCTGAAACTCATTTTTGATCCGTACAGACCGTTTACTACGTCACAACATACCAGTAATGTTGATTTGGGGACGCTGGAAATATTTAGACTGCTCGCAAGGTTATTAGGAAATACCATCGTTATTATTATTAGTAGTAGTAAATATTTTATGAACGTATTATTATTTATTGCACTAGTAGTAGTAGTAGTGTTAATCCTACTACTACTACTACTACTACTTATAATTAACAATAATAATACTATGATGATAATAAATTGCATGACCGTTCTCAAATGTGGTCACTTATTTCGCTTGTGTTCAGTTACAGTTCTTTTCATCAAAACTCTACCATAATAAATGATAAAACTTTAAAAAAAAAAAAACTTATTTAAATGAGAAATAAAAGCTAAAGGAAGCATGTTTTTGTCGTTCTGTCAGCCGGGTCGGTAAATATCGGGCAGAATGAGAGAGAATATAATATGAGGCGCTAGATGGCGCCAGAGAGCATTCAGTCAAGAGCACCCTGAGCAGAAAAGCCAAACATCCATCTATCTACCCATCTGTCTGTCGATCTCAAAGTTTCAGGAACAGTATTGCTAAAGCAGCATGTCATGTCCAAACAAACTGAACAACATATTAAACTAACAGTTTTACAATAGTTATTGATCATTATTTTATGTCAGTAATATATGATCTATCTATGATCTATATCAACTCATTCACCCCAACTTCCACTCTAGAATACCCTGATTATTTATTATATACGTCGCATTCTGTCCTGCTGCTATTTCTTGTGCATTATGTATTGCTATCTACATCTATTCTACATTTTTGCTGCTACATTCTACTGCTAGAATACAATCTCTCAATACTGTATTCATTCAAACTGTAGCTGCTTATCGTCTGCACTAAACGTCTTGTCCCTTTGTTTTGTTTATCTTGTGTTTCACTTGCACTCTCTCTTATGTTTTGTTTCTCCTTTATTCTTTTTGGGTCTGTTTGTGTTCTTTGTTTTGCACCAGGGTCCTGGAGGAACGCAGTTTCATTTCTGTGTATACTGCCGAGATGACAAACCTACTTGACGATATATCTATCCATCTTTCTTCAGTATTTTATTAGACTGTACGCTGAGAAAGAATGAATAAAGCGTCTGATCCTGACACAATAAGTCCCGTACAGGCCTCACGGTGTGTCCCTGAAACCCGTTGTAGGGATGTTAGGTCAGCTGGCGAGGGTAAAACCGGCAGCAGACTCTCGGTCTCCACGCAGTCAGCTGGGCAGTCTGGACTGGAGGGGGGATGGGGGGTTCACACGGTGAGACTGGACACCGCAGGAGTAGGACAGTGCCACTTGTACTTATAGTATGTCCTTTGACCCCTAGTAGGCTGAAAGGGGCAGCATCTGTGCCCGCAGTAATGATCGTTTGCACAAGCTTCATCATTTCATACTTATACAGTCCACTATAGGGCAAGACGATGGAAGCAAACCATGATATGTTGAAAAAAAAAATCTGTAAAAGTCAATACTGCAACAACCTATAAATACATCTATCAAAATATATAGATTTGTTTCTAACAGGTTGCAGTGAACTCATCACTCTAATTTCTATTATAATCTTCCTCCCTCGTTGTGAATAAGTTACTTGGACAAACCCCACACCTGAGTTTATTGAATTCTTTAGAAGCATCTAAACGGAGGGGAATCTGGTGGATTTGATTAGAACCGCTTAGAAACCATTCAAGAACCCATAGCACAGAACCATTTTAAGAACCCACGGATCCTTTGTGGTTGGCTCTTCTTTATATGATCCACTGTGAGGAGTTTAAAACATAAGAGGACAATCTCAGGATTAAATTCCTTTATTTATACGGCAGCAATATAAAACAATCATGTTAACACTACAGCTATAGGTTTCTCATATAAAATAAACCAACAGACTTGCTGAGGTGGTTCACTTACTTTGCGGAGAACTACGGAGAACTTTCTAATAAAACCTGATTTCATTGCACTGCAATATTTTGGTGTGAACAAATACGGCAGTTTATTATTACACAACCACAAAAAAATGAGGCCGCCTTTTCTGCTGTTTGGCCATCAAATGCTGCTATAAAAATAATACAAAACATATTCTCAGTGACGTTCTAAAACGGCTCTGGCACTATCTACATTATATGTCCAAAAGTATTGAGACACACCTTCTGAGGAGTGATTTCTGCTAATTTAAGACTCACCCACTGCTGACACAGGCATTCAACTGTGCAGACACAGCTTTTATGATCTATGTAGCAAAGCAGTGCCAGTTGAATGGACACTCTGGATCTAGCCCAGCTGCACAAGCCCAGTCTGGGCTGTGGAACAGTGGAACTGTGTTCTCTGGAGTGATGGAGCTCCACCTAGTACCTCTGGAATAAGCAGAATCTGTTGTACAGAACTAATCGCCCACTAATGCTTTTGAGGCCGAATGCTATCAAACCCTCACAGGATCACTAGTGTAAAGCTTCTTCTAGACAAATAGAGGCTGTTACTGCAGCAAATGGGGAACAAACTCCATTCGGACGTCCCTGAATTCAGAAGAAAGCAGGTGTTTACAAACTTCTGGACATAAGGTGTCTATACTGCACTAGTTTGCCCAAACTACTCCCACAAAGTAGAAGAAAACCATTTTAACCACAACATTTTGCAGTCTGCACGAGTTCAAGATCATGAACTCATTTATTACTCTCTCTACATTGGTCGTCTCTAAACTCTGTTCTGCACATATAGAGACTATGAATTGCAGCTATTAAGAAATAACATGATCTACACACAGGGGTTCGGCTGAACAGGCTGAAATGGATGTGGAAGTAATGAGTTGCTTAAATGAAACATGTGCCTTTTACTAAGATCTTGTATAAAAGATTGTGTTGCAAAATCACAAAGAACAAAGGAATTACACAGATGTCCAGTATAACCCATTTCATGAAACACATTTAGACTCAAAGCACAACCGAACCTACTTTACATTTGGAAGGACAGGCGGAGACACACAGCATGTAAACTCAGTCCTGGGCGTGAGATTGTCATGGCTTAGTTTGGTGTACCACATATGATGACTAAATGTGGATGATCTCTAAAGTCCAATCCATTTTCTCTTGCCTGTTGGTGTGGTTTGTGCACACACATATACAGTACAGTGCAAAAATCTCAGGCAAAATAATATTTAAAAACTGTTCAGTTAACATAGTTGTTTTTTCACATTAAAAATAATAAATACAAATAGTACTATATAGTAAATAGTGATTTTATCACTATTACCTTGTAACTTGTACGTTATGTTCCAGAAATAATACTGTAGTTTCCATCAGAAATATGGTTTGACCCAGTCAGTCCTTCATTAAATTAAATCAGAAGAGGCTGATGGAATTTCACAAGTCCAAACAACGGCTGGAGGAACCGAGGAGGAATCTGGAACCGAACCTGTGCTCTCCTCACCAGCTCACAAAATATTTACTACTGTTTAACAAACAAAAATCTTGATACTTTTTACTGCTTTCCTGGTTGTCACTCACTGGTAAAACGGCTTTAAACAATTTGCACAGGTGCCTTAGACATTTGCACGGTATTGTATGTATGTGTATGTACATTTACACTGCCACTGTTAAAGGTACCACCTTTTCTAATCTCTTTCAAACATTTTGGCTACAAATAAATGTATTACATCATGAACAGAGCTGGATATTTGAAAGCTGTGTAACAATGAAAATGAATAGTGCCTCATTTTTACAAACTGGTGATGAGGCAGATACAGTAAGTATTGCAAATAATAGTATAAAACATTTCTTGAATTATGAATACAGCTAAATCTAAAAATAGCATTTGGTGTAGTGTTTATAATGCTTATAATCTACACTGTACACATTGTATTGAACAGGATACAATTATATTAATGTGATAGGAATATTACAGGACTCAAAACTCGAATAGCAGAGCAGGCAACAGACAGACAGAGAGAAAGAGAGCAGAGCGGTTGTGATGGAGAGAGAGTGGCCTCAGTGGACCCTGGCTGGCTGGTGGGTTGGAAGCGAGTTATTCTTGGAGATGGGGAGGAGGTGGCTTGGTGGGGTGTGGTGCCTGCGAGGGGGTGAGACAGAGGGGGAGAAAGAGAGAGAGAGAGAGAGAGAGACAGACACACTATGGTGGACGTAACGTTGACCCTGCGTGGGTGGCTTGGTTAGCACTGTGGGATTGGGGCTGGACGCACTGCACGGGACACCGCCAGACTGCTGTGTCTAAAATAAAAATAAACCCTCATCCGAAAATAAAGGTTCCTATTTGCTCCAGTTTCCCTCATGGAGGGGAAGGTTCACAGTGTAACACACGCCTCCATTGCATGATTTCTCTGGCACTGGGCTAACGCAGTCAGATATGGAACAGTCACACCGCAGGAACACAACACTCTTAAAAATAAAGGATCCTGGTTGGGATGTAGGGCTGCACAATATATCGCTCGCTAATCATTATTGTGATATCAGTCTCTGCAATACTGATAAGACAAATGAGCCTTCAACCAATCACAACGCTTCTGACAATCAAGGTCCTGTAATCCAACAAAAGTTGAATGATCAGTCTATAACCATTAAGGGCCAAGGTGCTTTTTAAAGGGCATCCTTCATTTTCCTTTGCAACAGATGTTCATCATAATTCATTCTAACATGACCATTTTCCAGCTATAGAATTCATCAGGCTGTGTTTGCCTTTAAGACTGACATATGTATGCTGTCTCTTTCCTGATTGGTTGCCATGTACTGCAGTTCAGAATGGGGATGAAACACTCCTTAGAACTTCAGCATGCATGTTCAGGGCCAAACTGCTGCAGGCTGAAAAGGGAGACATACAGAAATATCACAGAAATTAATTCGAAACCGGGCCATTTTTGCAGCCTGGTTTCCGTATGTGTTTTAAGTGAACTGGGAAGTTGATATTTACATACTTTAAGCCTTTTTAACTCTAGAAAAATGGTGTTATGGGCACTTTAAAGTACTGAATCATGGTATGTAGCAATAAATCACAATAATCTGTCCATACTGGGCAGCCCTACTTGGATGTGTGATTCTAGGAAAACCATTTCATTGTAACAGTATTTTTACATTACATGGCTCTTTAAACACTAAAAATATTCCTCACACTTGCAGGCATCATTCTTTAGGGAAGAAAAAATAGTTGTTCTGTGGCATGGCTTGAAAGAACTCTTTCTGGCGTCTTTATTTTTAAGAGTGTACTGCTAAAACAAACACCTACATAAACTCATACTATACACTAGGGTACAAATACACACACGCACACAATCACGCATACATACATACTGCCTAGATAAGCTATCAGGGCAGGAAATGTGAAAAGCAGTGTGTTATTGCATTTGGTCAGTTGTCTCCCGTCTCTGACTCTTTCTTTTTCTCTTTGACCTTGACTGAGGGCTTTTTGGACACCCTTGTTTTCTCCTTCCCAGGCTCCCCCACTCCCTCTTTCTCCTTGTTAGACTCTTTCTTCTCTTTCTTCGATTCTTTGGATGATTCCTTTGAGTCCTTCTTTGACTCCCTGGTCTCCTTGGTCTCCTTGGTCGCCTCTTTGGAGTCTTTCTTGCTCTCTTTTCCTGAATCCTTCTCTTTCTTCTCTTTTGATGATTCTGTGTAAAACAGGAGGTAAAACACAACACTGAATGCACATTTTATACTGTTGCTGTGGCAAGAAAACCACAAATCTTCAAATTGGTCAATTTATAGAGGGAGCAAAGTGTTAATAGCAAAGGAAAAAAAGTGTTAATCTAACTTAAAACAAAATGTGATTTTTCTCAAAATGTCTGTTTGTCACAAAATTTGCCAAAATTTAAAGTGCTGCTGCCATTCTCAAATGAGTTTTAATGACGTGTGACCTCTTAACACACAATAAAATCTAAGTCGAAGTCATCTCAGCTATATATACAGTACTGTGCAAAAGTCTTTGGCACCTATGCAAATTGTTCGGAACTATTTGTATCAGCAGTGGGTTTCATTTCTGTCAGCAAAAACACAAGTGAACAAACAAGAAAGCAGAAAAATATCAAGATATTTTGGTTTCTAAAAAGTAGTTGCTATTTCATGAGCTGGTTAGAAGGATACAGATTTCTGCTCACTGCCTCAAGTCACTTTGTGGATTTATAAAACTCCATAAGCAACACACCTAATTTAATCTTATGAAGTAAAAAGAGCCAACCCAGGTATTCGACAGAGCTACAAGTAATACAGGGCTCCCATGAGGAAAGGGGTTGGAAATGGTTAATTGAACACTATTTCATACATAAAACCACTAATTACTGTAATAATGTTATTTTTGCGTTTAATTGCGTTTTAACACTGCTGCCCAGTAGTAAACAGCCTTTAAGTATATTCAATAAAATATACATATGAAAATGTGTATTTTATATGAAAATAGCATAACTCAAACAGTATTCAAGTACAAATGTAACATGGATGTGTTTTGTGCAAGTAGCCGAACGTGTACCGAAAGAGTAACGTTTACAGCACAAAGCTGGAAAGCCACCAGACCTTGTGTAAAGGACACCAGCAAGGTAAGTGATTTCCAGTTGGGTGCTGTTATCAGGAGAAGTCGGCGGCTACATTTAGAGGTCAGAGATAAGATTGGGATGTGGACGTTTAACCTCTGTAGACAGACACACAAATGTATTACACTGAAGTGTGTATATACATATACAGAGAAGTGGGCCGAGGAATAAAAACTCAGGCCCCTAATACATACACTTATCAGTGTGCACACACATTCGCTCACACAGTGTGCTGAGCGCAGTTGTCTGTCTGGGACTGCAGTGGGCTATAGCTTAATTAGACCAGTGTCTGCTGCCTGCTCCTGTGGGGCAAGCTGTAAGTCTGACCCATCCATTCTCTCTCAATCGGTCTCATCACAGCTCACTTGTACAGAGAGGGCGAGGGGGGGGGGGGATTTCAGGGCCCAGAGGCGCCAAGGCACAGGTGGGAGATTGAGGCTTGTCTCAGGGGGTTATGGGCGCCCTTTGGGGGTTTATGGGTCAGTTCTGTCCAGTGCTGTAGGAGATGTGGAGGAATGACATATGCACACTACTGTTCAATTTCCCCACAGATACAGATATGATGAACTACAATGCTTGCAAATTTGTTGGGATCCCAGAAAAATAAATATATTTTAGACATGTCCAGAATGACAAACTGTAGATGATAAGTTGTAGATAAGAAAACACAAGAGGTCATTCTGGTATATTGTTTATTACTTTATAGATTTTTGTTGAAATCATTTAAATCCTATGGATCATAAAGTGAACTACCGATGTACAGTATGATACGATACAAGTCTACACGGTTTACACTGTTGAATAAAATCAAGACAATTAATATGACTAGTGATTACTTTTCTGAACAGTAGTGGTGTGTGTGTGTGTGTGTGTGTGTGTGTGTGTGTGTGTGTGTGTGTGTGTGTGTGTGTTTGTGTGTGTGTGTGTGTG
>JBBPDC010026941.1:0-12502 GCA_037974485.1 Hemigrammopetersius urotaenia | reverse complement strand
TGTGGTGGAACGGGAGCTTCGTGCCCTGGATGTGCATCCCACAAATCTCCATCAACTGCAAGATGCTATCCTATCAAAATGGGCCAACATTTCTAAAGAATGCTTTTAGCACCTTGTTGAATCAATGCCATGTAGAATTAAGGCAATTCTGAAGGCGAAAGGGGGTCAAACACCGTATTAGTATGGTGTTCCTAAAAATCCTTTAGGTGAGTGTATATATATAACAACAACAGCTATTATACTATAGCACCCAGCAGAAACTGCAATTGCATTCTTTAACTGAAAGTATACTATTATTGTACATTGTCTGTCAAACGTTTTGAGTAGCTTTTCAAATGGTTTTAACACAAATGAGCATGTTTTCTTTTTTTGGTTTGCATTGATTACATGTTAACAGTTTTATTTAGCATGAAAAGGAATACCAGTCCTGCAAAAACTTGGTGTTATCTTAGTAATCAAGCCAAACATCATGAATTTAAATCTCTCTTTCAGTGATGCTCACCAAAGTAACTTGAATTCTAATAGCTCTCCCTTATGGGAAAAATGAGACTACTGAACATGGCTTCATAATGTTGTGCAGACGCCATGTTCACCATTGTTTTTAGAGTCACTAAAATGATTCATTGAGAATATTATTTTCAATTGATTCTATGTTTTATCTCTCATAATCATAATCGTGATGTGTAATTATGACATCCATCTCTGGACCAAAGGCAGTTGCGCTTTTAGCAGTTTGGATAAGAGAACTGTCAGATCCTATTAGACTATTTAGACAAAACCCTATGTCATAACAAGGGAAACACTTAAAAGTAACAGTTATCATGGCTGATGAGAGAATCATGCTATTCTTACTCACAGCCTAATGGGATAAGTGAGGAAATACTATGATGCAAAACATTTCAGTTTATGCCACATTTGTGTTCATAAGTAGGACACATTTCAGTATAATTTATATACTGAATCATTACTGTTGTGTATGCAGGAAACCATCCTTTACATTTGTGCCACTGTTGGGTGTTATGTGAAATCAAAACAATATTCCAATATTCCAATGTTGCATAACCCACTATTTGGTTAAAGAGGTTTCTAGAGGGCCCTGGTCCAGAACAGTCTGATGAGTGCTCGGCTCTATCACACATTTTAAGTTGGACACTTGTCCTGTACATGCAAAGTATAATGTTTTGGTATAATGGCGTGCCCACCTCATGATGGCCTGCTATAGTGGCTATGTGCAGGGCTGTGAGTGCCCCATAGCCAACCTGCTGGATATCGGCTCCACCATGCAACAATGCTGTAACCAACTCAGCATTGTCCTGAGAGAGGGAGAGAGAGGGAGAGGGAGAGGGAGAGAGAGAGAGAGAAAATTCAGAAATACTATAAATACCACTGTCTAATCAGGTTTTAGAAACTTGTATTTCTAACATTACACTGCCAACATGACCCAAAAATCCAAATAAACAATCGCTACCCATTTTATTAGAAGGTCCTATCTTGTACTGCTATTCACTGTCCATTTTATGAGCTCTACCTTAAAGGCCCCATATTAGGCTTTTCACACATATCAGTGTCACTGCTACTTTAACAGTGGTACCCAGCCAGGAGCACCTCAGGGCCATGTGTCTAAGCAAATTGTGCAATAACAGTCTATATTTTGGTGTGTATATTTATATACCCCATACATGTGTTAATGTGTTGTCATTTATGCTACTTCAAACAAGGCTTTGTCTATCTGTGCCTGTTATCAAAAAGAGAGAAACTGTGCACTTCTCAAACACTGACAGTGTCACTCCTTCAGCAAGGGCCCATTATGACAATACATATTAACTGTACCAAATAAACTACAGTGAACGCTAGAGGCAAGTCCTGTTTTGATCAGGGTATTGTATTTCATTTATTTTCAGCCCAGGGTCATCAGAGAGTGCTTGTGAGGCTGAATGGAAAGCGTACCTTATAGGCGGCGAGATGTAGGGCAGTAAAGCCATTCCTGGTCAGTCTGGAGGGACGCAGACCTTTCAGCATTAGCGTCCTGATGTGGGACTTGTTTCCTGTCCATTACATTAAACCTGTTTTTATTACACTGAAAGCTGTAGCAGCATTAAATGGAATTATGAAGTCTGGAAGCCTTGCATTTTTGAAGTTTTAGCAATTGTTGGAAGAAAAATGCACTTGCCTCAACAGAACTGTTATGTAAACTAAAATACACTGCCAATATATAAGTATGTTGGCAGTGTATATAACTGACAACATATAATGGTTGTATTGCTGAAAAGCTGCAGTCACTATGTCTGAATATACAGAAAACAGATAACTGATTGCATACACTATATGAACAGAAGTGAAGGGCTTAATCTTAATGCTTCAGCAGACCAAGACATTTTGGTCCATGCTTCCAACTTTGTGGACACAGTTTGGGGAAGAACTATTTTCTATTCTACCATGACTGTGCCCCAGGTTGGATGACACGATTGGATGAGTTCGGTGCTGAAGAACTTGACTGGCCGCACATAACCCTGACCACAATTCCATTGAACACCTGTAGGTTGAACTGGAATGGAGATTGCGAGCCAGACCTCCTCATCCAACACCAGTGTCTGACCTCGAAAAGGCTACAGAATGAATGGGCACAAATTCCCACAGAAACACTCAAAAATCTTGTGGAAAGAAGAGCTTCCACTCTTTTCAAGCTGCAAAGGGGGGACCAGCTCTGTAATAAAGTCTGTATATTTGAATGCAATGTCATTAAAAAAGACATTGTTTAGTGAAAGTAAAGGAGCTTTCTAAAAATCTCAGCGACAACATCAACACTGTGATGCAAAAAGCTGCACATCACTGTAACATCCTTCTCAAACTGGTTTGATAATATGAAAGCAGATCTTCAACTAATTGTCCCCAAATAGATGCACCAAAATGTCTCTCAGACTAATAATAAGGAAATTGAGAAGCCAATAGTCATAAGAAAGAAACTGAGGCTGGCCTGAAAGCGGCCACGACAACAGTTATTCAAAATAGTCAGCAAAATAGTCTCCAAGAACTTCAGAGCTACAGTACTGTATGGTGGTAAGAGCATCATGGTATGAAGATGCTTTCCTGAAAATAACATTGGGGGGATTACATATCACCGATGAAAATCACCAGCAACATATTGATGTTATTTATTTCCAGTATCTGAATATTTTTTCTATATTCATTTTTTGCTTATAATTAAGAATGCATGTAGCTTCGTGTAGCTTTATATGTAAAAGGTGAAAAGACATTCTGTTTAATTAAATTTGTAATACAATTAAAGTGTCTATATGCACTGAAAGTCTATTAAATTGCAAAAAACAAATAGTCTGAATACTTTGCCTATCACTCCAGGATAGGCAAAAGAACAACCTTTACAGAACTTCTCTATTATTTAACCCCTACCTCCGCATATGCAGCACAGGTGCAGCAGTGAGAGGCCGTTCTCTGTGCGATAGTTAAGGTTCACTTTGTTGAAGGCTTCATCTGAGCTGTGTAATTCACAAAACATCACAGGAGAATGCAGAGTGAGTATTATGTGAGGCACTATTACAGGCTAAAAGCCATCACTACTAAAATTTTCAGAAGTTTCACTTTATCATTTTAACACAAAGAAACATGGTTTCCAGCCTTTATTTGCTGAGTTCATTCTGTTATATGAATATAATCCTGTTTCATAATTTGGTAAGAATGTTCATCTTGGAGAATCATATTCAAGAATAAAGCTGACACTAAAAATGTTTTAAAAGAATTAAGTCTTAAGAAATGTTATTCAAAAATTGTCTGTTAACTTTGGAAATGACCGTCTTGTTTTTAAGGTTCTTGCCTTTTAATTAGTGCTTAGCGATCCAAGTATACCTATTTATTTTTAATGTTTAACACTAAAGAAACATGAGGATTGAATGACATCCTTCCTCACCTGAACACATGCTTTAGCTCAGTCTGCTCATCCCCTTTGACCCGCAGATCGTCCTCCACCCTCTCAATGATCACTGAATACGACTCACTTACTTTTTTCTTCCACTCGTCTACAGAGACATCAGCACAGAAGAGTGGAGGTGGGGGGTAAAGAGATGAACCTGATCCTGTAACATCAGATACTTTGCCTTGTTTTGGAATTTTGCACTAACATTCGATCTTTACTGTTACTTAAGCAAGAAAATACCATAGTACCTCAGTAAAATGTTTAGAAAGAATTTAACTATGAGATAATACTTTGGGTATATTTATTTTCATCACTCACCTTCATTAAAGAGTCATCTTTGGTATAAATTCTCTGCCTAAACAATGATTTGACAGCTTTCTTTTCCAAACTATTGTTAAAACTTTACATTGAAAATGTTTTGGCCCAAAAGCTGACATTAAAACAAGCAGATAAAACATGTAACATGTAGCTTTTGGATTTAATGGGTTTACAGAATAAGCCCTAATAATACAAAATGAATGAAATTCATATACAATTCTTATACAAACATTTGCTACAAAAGTACAGCAGATTGATTTGTTTTTTTTCCACAAATATCTGATCCAGTCATTTCATGCCAGATGCCAGCACTGGGTGGTACCATCTCTAATGTTATTGTATGTTATTTACAATAACATCTCAACTGTTACTGCAAAATTACTGTATTAACATACTGGGAGAGAAAACAAAATGTGGCCTATTCAAAAATAACGACAATAGTATTTATTCCAGTATGTTAAACTCAAAAACAAACAAAAAAGCCCAACAAAAACACAAGCCACAACAAAAATGTCATAAGCAGGAAAATGCCATATATGTACAGCATCTGTTGAGGATGCTTTTCATATCAACATGCAATTTGACTAGGAATGTTCAACCTTTTGCATTCTGATTCTGATAAAAGTTAGAAGTCTAGAAAAAAAGTTGCAAGTTACTGAATAATAAAAAAATACGTCTCAAGATTATAAATTAAAAAACAGGTTCATTTTTTGTCTTTCGGAATCAGAAGTCTTTACCTGTACATGTCTGTGTGGGTCTTGATTTATAATTCCCCATTGGACTGTTCTGCTTGAACCCTTCACTGAGAGATCAGAGAGAAGTGTCATGCAGCTGAGGCACTATTCCAGTCTCAAACACAATAGACACGGGGCAGATAAAGCCCAGGATCATGGACCTCCTGCTAAAAATAAACCGAGCGGAATGTCTGACAGCAGTGACAGCTGAACCCCCTGAACAAGTGAGAGAGAGTTATGATAGAGCTGGATCTACCTCTCTTCTCAAACTCTCTTCAAACAACAGGTGTAACAGTGAAAAAAGGGGACATGATACTGTTCGGCACTAAAAATAAAATGAATAAACTCCTCATGAATCTAATGATGGAGGCTTTAGTGACAGGGTTAAACTATGGTTTCCTTTATTTTAGTGGTCAGGGGGTACAAGAGAGATCTGCAGTACTGGGTAAAATGTTAGGCCAACATAGAAATCATATCTGGTAAACTTTACCATTAGAGTAAATATTGAATAAACCATAATACAAACAGTGATGGTGGTGATGATTTAAAAAAAAAAGGTGTTTTGGATTTACTTGGTTACGTGTGGCAGAAAGAAGACAGAGAGTGTGTTGATATATTTTATTCATGTCCAACCAATCGTATATGAATCAGGCAGAATTTCTCAATTAGACACAAACACTAAACCCCAGATTAAGAATTATCAAACTGGAGTATCTCGGTTCATTTCCACCTGGACAGGCTTGACTTTGGGCTTAAGTTTTCTGTTTAAACTGAGAAGCACCGCTTTGTGAAGACCTCCAGGTGTGCTGTTGCAGGAATTGACAATGGCTGGAGCTGCTTCTAACAGAACAGGAGCCAACCATGGGTTGTTTTAACCAGCTCAAACACACAGCAAGAACTGCAAAACGATGCTCTGCTTCCTTTAAATTCTACTAATTTTATCTGTATTTATTCTAATACAACAGATCCAGATAGTTTTCTCAGGTAGCCTCTCAGACATTTTCACAGTACACTCACAGTACAAAAAAAAAGAGTGATTGCAACATAATTTTGCAGATCTTCATGCATTAAAATGATTCATGATTTTTATAAAATAAATAGCAATGACTGTGTTTGTTAAATAAACCCATGTCAAACATCTACAAAGTTTTACTCTCAGTATTCAGTAATGGCAGTATTCTCAAGCTCCCAGTCCAGAAGAACCAATGCACTGAGCTGTTTTTACCCAATTCTTTTACACCTTTTTCAATTTAACAAGTGATTATGCAGCTCCTCTTTCCCCAAAGTGCTGGAACCTACATGTAATTCCTGGGGATCCCAAAAGGGCACTGAGTGGGACTCGTGATTCATTATATGGGAAAGTTATGTGAGAGTTTGGCAAATAACCTGATTTAGAAAAATATGTTACCCATCTAATAAACATGCATTAGTGGCCATCCTAGCCTGGGTTCACAACAGTGTGTACACATAAGTAAGTCTCCGAGACTGCTTAACAGCTTAACATGGTTTGGATGCCTTATCACTGGTGTGACAAAGGCTTTCACTACTTGCTGGCTACATTAGCTTCAGAGTTCCAAAAGACTTTGGACATGAAATAAATTTTGGCTGATCAACTTTTTCTTTTTTTGTATATTTGTTTTTTGAGAAAACCATAATTTTACAGTATTTTTAAACTATGTTACCACGGGTGTGACATTTCATTTAGCAACAATTTCTTCAAAAAGCCTTTTTCTGAACAACATCATCTGCTCTAGGTCTTTGTTCTGTAGGATCTCCTGCAGAGAAAGCAGTTTGGTGTTTCTTGGTAAAGAAAACTTCTCGTTTCCATGCAGTGCCCAGACCATTTTGAGTGTTGTAGCAAAGGAATTCTTCATGTCATCACATACTGGGAAGAGGCAGCAGTTCCACAGACTGCATACACCTCCTTCCCCTGAAAATCTAACATCCTCAGAACAAAGCCCCCAGTGGCTCACACACTCCTCCAGAGAAGCTCCAAACAGCTCCAGCTTGTTCGTATCTGCAGGTCTAGAAACATTTTTCTTCAGATCATCTCGGATGCTGAATGCTACAGTGACAAAGACCGCCTTGTGGTTTAGAGTGGCACTTAGGGAGTGTATGAAGATTTCACTGGGCACAGAAAGTTCTGCACCAATCCAGCATCCACTTACAATAGCTTTGGTGCCGACTGTTACTTCTGCCTCCAGTCTGGAATATTCCACCACACTTCCTACAGATACTGAAGCACTTGGGTGTAGAACGCTATGCATAACGCATGCAGTCATTTTTTCATTCTTATCTAACTCACAAATGCTAAAGGCAGCTGGCTGCAAGCCAAGCTCTGCCCTGAGACATGGGTCAACAGTGAAGTGGAACTGATATTCCTCAGTGGTGCCCAGATGGTAGAACTTTGATTCATTGAGGAGAATGACATTGAGTGGCGTTCCTTTGAGACAATAGAAAATTTTCTCTCTGACCTGGACCAGGCTGCCCTCCTTCTTGGTGACATTGGCTGTGTTATTGGTGTAATCAACGGTCGCCCCAGGTCCTAGGCCCTGAAGAAAGTCTCCATAAGCATCAATTTCACATCTCAAAGGGCTGATATCTCTAAATAAATTCAGCAGTATCAACATGGTACCATAATCAACATAGTATGTACTGTCAGTGTAGACAAAGTCCATGTCCGCTTTCTTGCACACTGCACCACATTTGTGCATCCTTTCAATGCTTGGTTTGTGCAAAAACTGGACGCACGTTCTATATTCCATGTCATGCATTTGGGACCTTTCTGCTGGCTTCAGAACAAACACTCCATGTGTTGTTCCAATAGACAGGGGCGAAGGGTGGGCTAGTGCTGTGAAGCCTGGCTTGTCAAACACAATGCTTTCACTTACGCTGTACAGTTCGATGTCATCGGAGCAGGTAACCAGCACACCAGGCTTCATTTGGGAGGGAAAGTCAACATACATTGCCAGCTTTAGCTCCAACATCTGATACAGAGGATCTCCAAGAGGAAGCGCAGTGAAGATTTTCCCAAGAGCACTGGCATTGGGTAAGCGTTGACTGAATCCTCCTGCATGCATGGACATAAATTGTGCCATTTGTGTATCAGTACATTTTATATGTCCTGTAGTATGAGAATAATATCACATTTATTCTCATATTTGTCTGGAAAGTTGCCACAGAAAAAGTGGCAAATTTCCAGACAAATGTATGTATGTTGTTAGTATTTCTTAAATCTAGTCACAACTTTTATCTACAAAGTGACTGCAAGTTTTCGTTCCAGCCAAGAAAGAGCTCATGCAACTAATTTAACCGTTTAAAGACTGAGACCAAATGAATAAGCAAGTGGAAGCAGCTTCACCTTGATTGGAATAAAGATCTACAAAAACCATGGCAGTTTGCAAAAACCACATCACTACTAACAGTGACTATTCATTATTTGGCTTAGGCTGTTTAATCACATAATTGAATATGAAGCACTTAACTAAAGAACGGTTGTAATGTAAGTAGGGAAGATTCAAAATTTAAATTTGCTTTACCTGCATGTATAAGAATGACTCTGAATCTGGACAGGGCCTCCCCATATTTTTCCCTTAGAAGCTGCAGTGAATGTAAGGTCGACCCTCCATTACCTGTATAAACACCACATGTAGGATCATATTACCATTTGGACAACTTAAGGTGCATCCGGAAAGTATTCACAGTGCTACTGCCTTTTCCACAATATCCTATGTTACAGCTTTATTCCCAAACACATGAAATTAATATTTACCTCAAAATTCTACACACAATCCCATATAATGACAAAGTGAAAAAGGTTTGTTCTAAACATTTGCAAATTTATTAAAAAAAAAAAAAAATACATAGGTATTCACAGCGTTTGCCATGACCCTCAAAAGTGCATCCTGTTTCCAATGATCATCCTTCAGAAGTTTCTGCAACTTGTCCACCTGTGGTAAATTCAGTTGATTGCTCAGGATTTGGAAAGGCACACACCTCTCTTAAAAAGGTCCCATAGCTGACAGTACATGTCAGAGCACAAACCAAGCCATGAAGTCCAAGGAATTGTCAGTAGACCTCCGCAACAGGACTGTATCAAGGCACAGATCTGGGAAAGGCTACAGAAAAACTGCTGTAGCACTAAATATACCAATGAGCACAGTGGCCTCCATCATCTGTAAATGAAAGTTTGGAACCACCAGGACTCTTCTTAGAGCTTGCCGCCCATCCACTCTCTGCGATCAAGGTAGAAGGGCCTTAGTCAGGGAGGTGACCAAGAACCCGAAGGTCACTCTGACTAGTCAGGGTCGAGGACAGGATGAATGTTGCAATGTACCGAAACATTCTTGATGATAACCTGCTTCAGAGCACTCTGGACCTCGGATTGGGACTGTGCCCCGATGCTCCCCATCCAACCTGATGGAGCTCAAGAGGTTCTGCAAAGAAGAATGGGGGAAACTGCCCAAAAATAGGTGTCCCGAGCTTGCAGAATGATACTCAAAAAGACTTGTAATTTCGGCCAAAGGTGCTTTGACAAAGTATTGAGCAAATGCTGTCAATACTTATGTAATTTTAAAAAAAATTTTCATAAAATTTCAAACAAACTTTTTCACATAGTCCTTTTGGGGATATGTGTGTAGAATGAGAAAATATTAATTTAATCTGGGAATAAGGCTGTAACAGAATATTGTGGATAAACTGGAGCACTGTGAACATTGTCCAGATGCATTGTAGCTTATATATTTTTTGGATGAACTATCTGATGCACTTGCCAATCTTAAATCCTGGTGGATCTGCAAACACATGGTAATTAATTCCAAGTGGCAGCTCTTTCCTACAGCACTTCTCTCTGATCTGAAGTTCGTATGCAGCTTTCTGGTCCTCGTCCACAGCAGTAATAACCACAAGGTCCCAGAATTCTCCAGGTTTTACCTCCCTGCCTTAAAAAACACTCAAAATGAATCATGAAAAACACAAACTGCGGGGAAAATGGACAAAACAACAGTACTTTTGAGCCAGTCAGTGGTGAAAAGATTTGAAACAAAATATGGTGAAATGTCATTTCGTCACTAAACTGTTTGAACAAACTGCACGTCAGTTGTCAGATCTGCACCAACTGTATCCAGTTTTAAAAATCCGCTGAATACTGCACTTGTATTGCATTTTCAATTTTCTTTTATGAATTTTCTCTCACTTTACTTTATTTCACTTTAAAGCACACTGAATTGCCTTTTGCTAATGATAATGAGCTATATAAATAAACGTTACCTCTTATTATGTTGAATTTATCCAGTTTCTCCTTGGTGGCTTTTTGCAGGTGTTCGTCGATGGAGAGTTCTGTCATTGTGAACAGTTTAAATTTAAGTGCAAGTTTAACTTAGCTGGGTAAACAAGCCAAGCTAGAAAAGGAACACAAACTAAAAAACAGCGACAAGAGCCTTTAAAGCCCTCTACAAGTCGGGTTTATGTATAACAATAAGTGTTTAAGAAATCTAATGAAAACTTCACTCAGCACTGCTGTCTGCCGTATTTACATTCCACCACTTCCGTATTCCGAGTCACGTGACAGCGGTCTTCCCTTTCTTTTAAAATATATTTTATTTTTCCCGTTTCTAACATAATAAGGCATGCCTGTATTATAAGATAATATATAAACGTAGTAAGTTGGAATAAAACAAACAAAAAACTCCATGTTGCCATGACAACTTCAACGTTAGCATTACAACAAACAGAAGAGTGCGATAAAGACAGATTGACGCCAAGCTGAGGTAGGAGTGTTGTTACAAATAGAAGTAAAAGTAGCTACCAAAATAAATAAAATATACGATATGATAATCCTTTATTCGTCTCACAGGTGGGAAATTTGCATTGTTAGAGCAGCAAAGTGGACACAACAAAAAAAAAGAAAGTAGCAAATTTATACAACGCAACAGTATAATGTAAAAAGTACACCATACCACACCATATAGCCTATATACAACAGTTGATATATATAACAACTGCGACATACTTACTTATATCCGTGGGGTACATTAATACAAATATCCACTGTCCATATAATATATATGGATACCACAGTGGATATTTGTATTTATGTACACCATGAATAAAAGTAAGTACGTCACAGTTGTTAAAATTGAGATCTAAATGTGTCGATTCCTTTTTTCATAAATATAGGCTGCTTGAGCAGAGGTCACTGTGGTAGCATAAACTATATGGACAAAAGTATTGGGAAACACCTGTTTTTCAGAATTTGAGTTAGGCCCCTTACTTCCAGTGAAGGGCAATCTTAATGCATTAGCAGACCAAAACACTTTGGACATCACCTTGCTTCCAATTTACTGTACACCGTTTGGGGAAGGCCCTATTCTATTCCAGCATGACTGTGTCCCAGTGCACAAAGCAAGCTCCATAAAGACATCTTGTGGAAAGCCTTTCAAGAAGAGTGGAAGCTGTTATGGCTCCAAAGAGTGAACTGACTCCATAAAGTCTATGTATTTGAATGCAATGTCATTAAAGTCCCTGTTGCTGGAATGGCAGACATCCCAATACTTTTGTCCATATAGTGTACAACCCCATCCATTACTTAAGCGCATGTAACTGAATAAATTGAAGTAGTTTCTAGTTTTATATTAATATTAAACATTTGTATGTTTGTTATGGTTATCAATATGCAGTATTTCACTGGTATAATGATACATATTGATTGCTTGTTTTCCTCCAGCATCAGCCAAGAGGAAATGTGACCAAGAGGAAATGGAGACCCTAAGTGCTCAGAAGTCTTTTCTGCTGAACTGCTCTGAATCCTTGATATTGGACCACGGTCGTAGTGCTTTACCTAATGAAAAATCCACTGACCTACAGGATGTTTTGATGGTCCACCTAAGCAGCCTACTGTTAAAGAACCTGAAGGAGCTGGGACGCTGCAAAGCACTGAAAATATGCATCCTGGCTGACAACTTTCTGACCAGGATTAATCCTCTTGTGGAGTGTGTGAACTTGGTAAAGCTTGATCTAAAAGGGAACCAGGTTGGTCAGTTTATTTACGCTTTTCCTTTTATTATTTGTACTGACCTATTAGGTCTGTATCTGTGTCCATGCGTCAGGTCCTTGTTCTCATAACTACAAAACAGAATAACAACATAGTAGTTCTTGAATGAGAGTCTGAGGGTAAATGTATTCAATGTAATAGCGTTCTTAATATCTATCGATGTCAAGTTGACAGATTTGAAACGTTCCTTTTGGCTATCAAACAATGTAGCTAAATGTGAGTTTTTATCATGTTATTCATGTTAAATTTGAGCATTTTTTAATAAAACAAAGGAAAATTGAATAGTGCAACAAATATGAAAATTCCATGTAATTGTCACGATGGTAGAGCGATAGGTCTGTGGTCTGGGCCTGCTTTGTAGCGTGAGGGAAGAACTCTGACGTGACAGGACACAAGAGAGTAGGTTGCTCACGCAGATTGATCTCAGAACGCTCCAGGAAGGAGTAAGAGTCCACACCAAATGAACTCGCG
>JBBPDC010026930.1:0-12503 GCA_037974485.1 Hemigrammopetersius urotaenia | reverse complement strand
TACCACAGCAACATCACCACTGCAACACACCACCACTGCAACACACTCCCACTGCAACACACCACCACTGCAACACATTACCACAGCAACATCACCACTGCAACACACCACCACTGCAACACACTCCCACTGCAACACACCACCACTGCAACACATTACCACAGCAACATCACCACTGCAACACACCACCACTGCAACACACTCCCACTGCAACACACCACCACTGCAACACATTACCACAGCAACATCACCACTGCAACACACCACCACTGCAACACACTCCCACTGCAACACACCACCACTGCAACACACTCCCACTGCAACCAACCACCACTGCAACACACCACCACAGCAACACACCACCACAGCAACACACCACCACAGCAACACACCACCACTGCAACACACCACCACTGCAACACACTCCCACTGCAACACACTCCCACTGCAACAAACCACCACAGCAACACACTCCCCTTTACATCACACTTCCAACATACTCCCATAACGCACCTCCAACACACTCTCACTACAATGCACCTCCAACACACTCCCACAGCAGCAAACTCCTAAAACACACCTCCAACTGACTTCCACTACAACCTCCAAAACATTATCATTAAAATATAGCAACTCTTACAACATAACATTCAAAACTTATTACACACCTTAAACTCTCAGGTACTATAATGCACCTCTAGCACACTCTCACCACAACACACCTCCCATATACTCACTACAGCATGTCCCCAGCCACTCTCACATACCCCAGCACAAACCCACATTCTTGTAGACACACATTTAGTGTGACATTTAGTAAAAGTATTCTCTATAAGAACATCTGTGTGTTTCATTTAGAAAGAATGTCCAATAATGAGTGCTTCCTTTAGTGGGAGTGTTTTTATAAGTGTGTCTGTTGCTGAGTTTCTCCTGTAGAGAGTAGCTGCGGGATGCCAGTGTCCCAATGTATTATGAACATAGTTCACCATTCTTGGAGGGCTCTACAACATTAGAGTATAGTCATTACCACCTCAAACTGAAGTTCAGAGGTGGTTATGTTGGCATAACAAATTATACAGTACTTACTAAGGAAACTTATTAAAGAAGTTGTACAAGGAATACAAAAAAAGCAATGAGTATACCGTGTTTGTAACATAGAAAGTGCTCAATCAACAGGATGGCAAAGTGCAGTTTATCATCAAAGGAAAGGCAAAGTTTTAGTTGTTTTGACTGTGTTTCATGAAATTGTGAGCTGATTCAAGGCCCAGACTAACAGTTTTTGACCAGATTTTGACCAGTTGCATTAATGGTAGAAATCCAGCCAATGTTTCAGCAGGTTCCTTGTTTGTGTGGAGTTTGCATGTTCTCCTCATGGTGGTGTGGTCCATGAATGAATGAACAATTGAATGTTTCACCAGGTTAGAGCACTCGAGGAAGAAAACCACCCAAAACCTTGATGACTACAGAATGATAATTGATAATTTTGTGCTAATGAATGCCTGAATGCCTGTTGTATCTGTGGCTTGTTTTTTAAAGTTTTAAAAGGATGGAAGGAGATTAATCATTTTGAAAAGGGGGGGCTATAATGATTCCGGCACCCATGATATGATCCATTAGCTTTTCTTACCACAGTCGTTCTGACAAATGAGCAAATATTTTGGAACTTCTGGGAGTTCAAATCCCAGGACTACTAGTGGCACCACTGAGGTACCCTTGAGCAAGGTACAGTCCCCACACAATGCCCCCCGTCGCTGTGTTCCTGGTTGCCCACTTGATGAATGGGTTAAATATAGAGAAATAATTGTCTGCACACTGTGTGCTGTGATGTGTTCAATTCAGTACCACAAATAATGCCACAGGCATACGTGCACTTTGTAATTTTCCAAAGAAAAGATGTGACCTTTACTGATGGTGCAAAGAGCATCCATGCAAGGCTATGGAACGTGTATGAGTCATCTGGATTGGAATTAGATTGGAATAAGCTGCTGTTCTGTTTAGGCGGATAAGTGAAAGTGACCATTCTGTCATACGTGAACACACCACAGCACACAGTGTGAACAGTACGACATTCTTCCTCTTCATTTAACCCATTCACCATGAAGCATGAAGCAGCGGGCAGCCAGAGAGCAGTGTGTGGGGACTGTTCCTTGCTCAGGGTACGTCAGTGGTGCACAATTTCCTGATCGCAGGGCGAATGCCCTAACCACCAGGCCACCAGCTGAAAGTAGAATTGCACGTTGAAACATGATTCTGTATTTTGTTCTGACAGCACATTAGTGACCTTAAACTTAACCCTGCACATGTTGCCTCTCATGGTTTGAGAGATGGATTAAAGTACTAGAACTTTATGGACCAAAGCCCTTTCAGCGAAGCTTTGTAAATGATCCTGAAATAAAAACTTTTTTATTTCAGTTAATAACAGAATGGAGGACAGTACAGATCTGATCTTCAGAAACCAAGCCATTTCAGAAATTTTCAATTAAAATATCCACATTGGAAAATGGCAGAGAAATAGTTGGAAAAGCCTCAAGTCATACCCCAGACTAGATGATGGGATCTTGTTAGTTGGGGGAGCTACTCAACAAAACCACTCAGCCATTCTTTAAAAAAAATGTGTCAAGACTAATACTGTGTCACATAGATGAATTAGCGGGACATAAAAAAGAAAAAAATATACACTCTCAAACCCTATAAGATGCATCACGTGAGCACTCGCATTCCAGAGTGTCGGAACAGATCTGAGGTCTGTGATGCTGCAGTAAAACATTTTATGTTGTAGAGGTAGAGATGGCAGAGATAAGACCGACTTTGTCAGTGCCAATCAAGCACACAAAGAACCCTTGAAAGACCTGGTTCAAAATAAGATGTACTGCAAGATTACATAAAATGTGTATGTAATCCTTCATTTGGAGACAACGGTGGCGCTTGGAACATTTAATCCGATCACTCAAAAACAATTAGAAGCTTGTGTGCTGGAACCATTATTTTTGTATATACTTTTATTTTGATGTGCTTGTTTTGTGGGAACTTTTATTTTGAAATCCTTACCTTTAGCTAAGTAACAAACAGGAAGTGTCTTTGACAGGTATGATGGGATTTGTGAGAGTGTTTTTTTTATCTTGAACATTCCTTCCTTGAGACAAACAGTTTGGGACTTGAATAATTCTTGTTATCTCTGCTGAGAATTTTTACTTTTAATAAAAAACAAAATTTTGCTCAAACTACTATGGAATGTGTCAAGAATTACTGATCCAGTAATAGCCTACAACCTAGATTTCATTTAGAAGGCTACTACAGCATCATTTATACAGGTTAGAATAGTATAGCATATTAAAGTATAATTGATATTGTAATCAGTTCCAAATCTTAATGACAATGGCCTGGCAACACCTAGGCCACATAAGTAAGTTTCTGGCATCAGGCTAGCTAGGCTCATCCTTGTAGATATCCATACCAAGGTAGGTTAAACTCAGGGTAAATTGTCATTTCATTTTGCATTGTGGGTAAATCCAAAGTTTTGTATATACCTGCCCCAACAGTTTAGTCCTGCCCATTTACATTGTTGGAGCATTTGAGTCTTTTCTTGAGGGACAATACCAGGTAGCCAATAGGAGCAAAGATCATTAAAGATCATGCAATTAGGTTTTTAAGTCCCAGGACTGCCAGCGGCACTACTGAGGTACCCGTGAACAAGGTACTGTCTCCGCACACTGAAAGAATTCATAGCTCCCCTCCCCTCCCCTCCCACTTAGAAAACGATGAATAGTGCCGCTCACCTTTCAAACCAAACTGCCACCCGTGCCATCAGGGGGTAAAGAATATGGGCTCTTTAAAAGGGAGTACGAAAACACTGAAGAAAGGGGGCGGAGCTAAAGTTCAACTCTCCTGTCATTCGCACATAGTGAGAGTTTCTAGAGGGTTCAGAGAGAGAGAGAGAGAGACAGAAAGAGAGGCGGAACTAGGTGTCTAAAGCTGAGCGTGAGAGTGTAATACTGTAAACAGGTGGGCTAATGGCTGCTGGAGCTGCACAGGTGAGCGGCTCGTGCTCGTCAGTGCTGGAAGTGAGCTGCACCTGGCGGCCTCGCGCTCAGCAGGTCGTGCTTCTACTTGCAGTGTGAGAAAGTCTGTGGCAGAACCTGACGCTAGTTTTGGACACGAGAATACGCTCTTGTTTGCTGTAAAGGATAAGTTTCGACTTGAGGTGCTGGCGGGAGAATGATGGAGAGATGGACTGTGCTTCTCGTGCTCGTGTGTGGTTTTCCTCGCTTGGTGCGTTCAGGTCAGTGTCTTTTGCTTAAACTGTGTTCAAGCAGGTGCGACCCCCGCCTAACACACACACACACACACACACACACTCACACACACTGGCACTCACATGCACACGCACACAATCGCGCGCGCCCGCATAGTCACTCTGAGAATCATGGGCATGAGTGAATATGCATGAGTACCTCACACAGTAATTAATGTGTAATAACTGTATGTAGAATGTAATTATACTAGCAGCTTTATAAAACAGCACCACCGTTTTTAAGAAATGATATATGGATGAAATGAGATTTGTTTGTTAATGAACACATGCTTCCTGAGAACTCCTTTGCCAGAAGAATGTCTTACAGGGCTTGTTTTGATTAGACAGTTTCTTCTGTTCTTTTAAAATGATACCAAAGGTACACTCTACTGCAAATGTTAACCCATGACAAACCAGATACTCTTCAAATATTCAAGGTGATCTGTGGAGTGGCCATCACAAACTTTAGAACAAACCTCTAAAATGTACATAGATTTTTTTGTTCATAGCCATGGTAGAATCAAGGCGTTTTATGTGCGTTTCATTTATATTGATTTTAATCTGTTCTTTGGTCTATTTTGTCCTGTATGCCATGAGTAGGCTAAAATTATAATGAAAAGTAACCATGCTATTTTAAGGACTTTCTATAATGGATATAATAGTCATTGTCGATTAAAAACATTACAATATCACTGTAACTACTTTATTATGATATCACTACCATTAAAAGATTATATATTGTCCAGCGCTGATATGTACTAGAGCAGTATTGCCCAGTCCTGAAGTAGCTCAACCCTGCATGCTTTAATATTTTTCCTGTTTCAACACACCTGAGTACACTCAGTGAACCTCTTCCTCTTATAATATAAGATGTATTATATCCCAAGGCTTATTGATCAGTTACTAAATGAAAGACAAACTGTCTGGATTAGACTAATTCATGGAAGTGTGTAGTAAATGTTTGGACTCACTGCCAGGTCCTGGACATTTAAGGACTTGACATCAAAATGTGTTAGAACTGCTAGATTAAACCTAAACCTAGACTAAAATGGTAATTCTCTATGGGATTTATGTATGAGAAACTGACCCTGAATATGCAGGACAGAAACACTGGAGTTTAGAAGCACCATACATATACGTCTGTGTCATTCAGGTGTATGATATGTTGACTGTTTGTGTGTATCAGGCTGTGAAAGTCGAGTGTGTAACCCTCGTATGGGTAACCTGGCTGTGGGGAGGCACCTGAGCACCAGCACCCAATGTGGTTCCTCCTCTCCTGAGTACTTCTGTAACTATGATGAAAACAGCTGTGTGCCACAGTGTGGGGTTTGTGACCCGGCAGTGGCAGAGCATGCTCATCCGCCCAGTGCGATGGTGAATTCGGCCTTCAGGCGCCCCCCCACCTGGTGGCAGTCTGCCCGAGATGCCGTCACAGAGGTACTACAGCTGGACCTGAAGGAGGAGTTTTATTTTACTCACCTGATCCTAATCTTTCGTTCACCTCGGCCAGCCGCAATGGTGGTGGAACGCTCCCAAGATTTTGGCCAGACGTGGAGCACGCTACGCCTGTACGCCCAAAACTGTAGCAGACAGTTTGGGGTGGAGGACGGCCGCGGGTGCACAGAGAAATATTCATCAGCACAGCCCTGCAGCGGCGGAGAGGTAGGAATACATGCACTGTTATTCATGGTGTTCAACAAAATAGCCATTTGTTTCTGTGCCTTTAAGCCTGATATGCAAACGAGTTTTGTTCTGATTGGATGCCCTGTATCCCTCATTGAAAAGGCAGCCTGGGCTGAAGGACATGCCCGAGGGACCTCTGACTTCTTATTTCTTGTGTGTGTGTGTGTGTGGGTGGGTGTGAATCTGTAGGTCATCTATCGTGCCCTCTCCCCTTTGGACGCATTTGACCCCTACAGCACAGCGGCTCGTGCCCAGCTGGGTATTAGCAACTTGCGTGTGCGTCTGCTGCAACCCCAGCAGTGCTCATGTCAGCTAAAAGAGGGCAGTGCCAACCTCCCCACTGCCCCTTATGCCATCTATGACCTTATTTTAAAAGGAACATGCCTGTGTTATGGCCATTCTGACCAGTGTGACCCTGCAAATGGCTACCATCACGCCCACCACATGGTGAGTAGAGTAACTATGTCTGAGAATGGTGCAGTGATTGGACACTTGTATATTGAGTACTAGTGTTCTGAGAGCACACAGTATCCAGTATTTTGTGATTACTGGCAGGCATCGATTTTTCTTTTGTTAAAGACATAAAGAACCAGGGTGTCTTTTTGACATAATGTAGTGCCTTGACCTTTATGGTTGTGTTCAGTCAGACAAAGGCTAAACATAGAATACATTACCTGCAAACCTTCCAGGGTTACCTCATTCACATGTGCCTTAGCTAAAAATAGAATATATATGTACAACAATTAATCACAAAATTAAAACCACTGACAGGTAAAGTGAATAGTGGTGATGATCTTGAATTAGGCAGCATGTGAATGGAGTTCATGTGTTGGAACCAGGAAAAATGGGCAAGTTCAAAGGTTTGAGCAACTTTTAAAAGGGGATGATTGTGCTGGCCAGATAAGACTCGTGGGCATTCCAGTATATAGTGGTTAGTAGGTACGAAATGTGGTCCAAGGAAGGACAAGCAGTGAACCAGCCGACAGGGTCATGGATTCCCAAGGCTCACTGAAACATGGGGTGCGAAGGCTTCTGCACTTGCTGACCCTTGTCCACAGCTGAGAGTACCTAAATGAGCCGGTGAACATTAAAAATATATGAAATAAGGTGGCCTGGCCTGATGAATCACATGTTCTTTTACATGTGGAAGGCCGGGTGCATGTGTGTCACCAGAATGTGAGGAAGGCAATTTGGCGGTTCTGCTCTGCTGGGAAGTCTTGGGTCTTGGCATTCATGTGAATGTTACACATATCACCCACCTAAACATTGCAGCAGATCAAGTACATCCTTTAATGGCAATAGTATTCCCTATTTGCAGTGGCCTCTTTGTTCAGGAATGATTTGAGGAAATCAAAGGCATGGACTTGGCCTCCAGATTTTCTGGATCTCAGTCTGATCGAACATCTGTGGGATGTGATGAACAACTAGTGCGATTGTTTGAGGGACCGTCTCACAACTTAAACTATCTGCTGCTAATGTCTTAGTGCCAGAGAAAACGCCACACCTTCAGAGGCCTTGTGGAGTCCATTCCTTGACAGGTCATAGCTGTTTTGGGAGGATGTTGGGGTCGTAAACAACGTTGAGGGGTATTAATGCTGTATAAAGAAACTGCAGGTGTTTGCTCATGAGTCACTAACCCGTTGTTTTAAGAAAGCCTGTTCCTATTCTGAAAGAATACATTCATATATTTTATGCTTGAGCTTTATCCTTTTCCCTCTCTTTCTTTCCCTCTCTTCTACCTGTTTTACTTGGTTGATTATATAAGCAGAGTTTGTTGTGCAGCATGCCTCTTTCTGTGGTTACATTATTGTAAACTCTTGATAGCAGTACTGTGATTAGAAGACAGATAAGAAAGCCAGACAGGAAGGAGAGTGGACTGAGACACAGAAAAAAGAAATGGCAGGAAAATTGCATGCCACTTTCCCCCAATCCACCCTCTTGTTTGCCCGCTGTAATCAGACATTAATGGCAATTAGTGGTACACATTGTGCACACACGCACACACACACACACACATGCACAAAGATTGTGCCCAGGGAGGGTCCGACCGTTTGATCTAAAAATCCAGACAAAACACCTCCTTCCCCATGCCAGCCCAAACACACAGCATTCACTATATGGAAATAAACTGACATCATAGGCATCCAGAATGCATACATGGCTTGTCTGTCCACACTTTCACCCACACCTCCCTCTGCAAACACACACCCTCAGTACTTCCTGCAGGAATGTTTGGATTAACACATTGGATATGTGCATCTGTATTATTTTTGTCCTTATGATGCTAAATATTTGGAACATGCTTGTGATGCCAGTTACTTTGAACTCTCCCTGCTCCCAATTTTCTTTCTTTCCTCTCTTCACTCAGTTTGTTTTTCTTTCTTCTGTGTGTTCCTGCTCCCATTCTTGTTTGTGTGCAGGCAGAGGAGTTGGCAAGGTAGAATTCAGACTATTTGAAACACAAACCTACACATTCTCCAAATTTAGGATAGTCTGAATAGAGGGGTGTAGCATGAAATAGTAATACATTGGCCTTGTCTTTGGATGTGTGTGTTTGAAGGATTGTGTTGAGGAACTGGGTAGCATGGTGTGAAAGATTTAAAGGCAATCTGTCAGTGTTCTTTCTAGCACCCAGGAGTTACCATTTCCAGGGAGGGTGAGCAGTGTGATAGGCCAGAAGTTGTAGCACACTACCTCTGCCATTCCAAAGTCAATCTCCCTGACTTCCACACAACATCCCTTCCATTGAGAAGTTTCCCAACTGCCTCAGTGACCTCTGCCAGGAAGATGGCTGGTGAGCCTTGTTAGCTTTGCCTCCTCCTTGGAATGTCTGAATTCATGTCCACTGTCCCATCACATCCTTAGTCACAACTCTGAGGTAATCAGTAGACAGCTCTGCTGCTCTCCTCATCTGAGTCTTCTGCCATTCAGCACGTACGGCATAACAGTCAGAGATTTCCTCCCTATAACCTGAAGTCACAGAGAGACTCAGGGCAGACAAACTCACAGCGGCACTAAGTTTGGGGGCTAACAAGTAAACCCACATTTGCCCATTGCGAATCTTGCTGGACAACTTCAGAGACAGACAGAGTCCAGACCCCACCCAAGAGTTTGATTTCAAAGCCAACACTGTGTATAGAAGTCATATCTGGTTGCTAACACTCAACCTCCCACACATGCTCCAGGTCCGTTTCCTCAGAGAGGGGACATTCCACAGACCACAAATCAGTTTGGGCACTGTAGGTCCATTCTACAGGGGCCTATGCCCCGACTCACCAACCATGTGGCATCACACCTGCCCCCATGTGACTGTCCAGACACCACAACAGGTCTGACCACAATGCACTCACCTATGTGCTCCCTTCCTAAGCCTCCAGGAGGGTTAAGGCTAAGTATCTCTTTTATGGGAGTGAGGTGCCTTTATTCCTAAGGGAACTGTTATTCAGCCTAGAGCTGAATAAGGTGTACGTCTCCTGTATTGGTCGTAATGAATGTTAATTTTGTTGTATTGTCTTTCTTTCTCAGGTGCATAGCAAGTGTGTATGTCGACATCACACAGCAGGTGATCACTGTGAAAGATGTGATCACCTCTATAATGACAGACCATGGAGACCAGCCAACGGCCTAACTGGAGAAGCTCACCAATGTACTAGTGAGTCTCCCTGCCTTCCTCCCTTCTTTCCTTCCTCCTAGCTCAACAACACTTTGCCAGTCATGGTACCACCATTTTTTCAGAAGTATACTAAAGAAGACTAACCACTGTGTACTAATTTGTGTGTGTATGATGTGTGTATAGAGTGCAAGTGTTATGGGCATGCAGAGAGCTGTCACTTCGATGTGAGTGTGTGGTTACGCTCTGGTCAGCGCAGTGGGGGTGTGTGTCACTGCCTGCACAATACAGAGGGTCAACACTGCCAGCAATGCCAGAAAGGCTTCTACAGACATCCTCAAAGACCACTGACTGCTGTGGACTCCTGCATACGTAAGACACGCACACGCACACAAACACACACACACACACACACACGCACACATCAGTACAGGTGCTAACATGGTACCAAGTCAAACATTACATTTATGTAATTACTTTTTCCTGTAACACAGTCATTGCAGTTACTACTGGTACAGTTGTGAGTATGTGCTGCTTGTGACAGCAGACTGTGTGATTTACACAGCAGACTGTCTGTGAACAGTGTGTCATGAGTATGGGAAAAAACTTAACACTGCCATAAACTCCATGAGCTGTCTTTCGAATCATGTAATCTACTAATTTGGAACTTCCCAGGCTACATTTTCACTTGGAAACAGCTCTGTAAGCTTTTAATTATAATTAAATAGATTTTATCTGAGGCAGCCGTTTTTGAGCTCCTTCTACTGTTCATTTATCATTAGCCCTTCAATTAAAAAACATCCAGTTTCAGAGCATTCCTAATGTTTGCTGTGACACACTGTTTCTTTCTAAATAAAGTACAGAAAGCATTTTCTTTGTATTTTCCAGTTTGGGTTGTTGTTAGGTTTTTATAGAGTACATTTTACCAGGCAATAGTTTTCTAGGCAATAACCAGTAATCCCTCAATTTGAAAGAAGGTATAAGCAATTTGTAATGAATTGCTTTTTTGATTACCTCAACACAGTCACACACCTTTACTTGGATCTTTACTCTCTAATCTAATCTCTGATTAATGGTTTAAGAGAACTATACCTTTTTTCTCCACTTCCAGCACTAATTAGCCTTTTATTTCTCTGACACATTCAGTTCTGTTAGTGTGTTGGTGTGTGTGTGTTTGTTTATGGATTCAGGCCAGTATGATGTCAAAGTTCAGGAACTCTGCATTTTAGCTAATATATTAGCCCACACAAACATACACACCCACACATGGCTGTTTGGCATGGAGCACTATTCCAGCTCGGAATGCTGATGGCTCTTATAACGAGCTGAGACACGCAAAATAACAAGAGTACAGATGGGCCCTTGGCTGTGTATGGATGTGTGTGTATGGATGTGTGTGTGTGTGCACGCAGAGGGACAGGAGACAGTTTAATCATCATTGACATTCTACGATACCTGACTTCATAGCTCAAGCATCAGTCTCACCTGGACAGCTCCCTAAATGTTTTTTCCCACGCAAGTGTGTGCTTGGAGTCTGTTTTACACATAAGAAATAGCCTTTTATGGTATTAAGTATGCAGGACTATCTTCTTCTTGTTTTCTTTTTTCTAGTGTTATTTGGGCTTATTTCAGTACACACCGATCAGGCATTAAAAATACATGCTTAATATTGAGTAGGTCCCCTTGTTCTGCCAAACCAGCTCTGATTCATCGAGGATCCTCTGAGTGGGGAGGTCAAGCGTCAGTGGAATGGACTAGTTTGTCCCACAGCTTCTGAACAGATTGACATCTGTGGAATTTGGAGGCTAGTTCAGTAACTCTGTCAGTGTGGAAGGGCACCCTGAAAATAGCCACTGCCGTTAGAAGACTGTTCCATGAGGACGTGTACATGGTCTGTAACAATGTTTAGGTAGATGCTATGTGCAAAAATAACTGAACGCCAGGTTTCCTAGCAGAAGATTGCCCTGAGCATCACTACATCCGCCGGCTAACCATCTTCCCATAGTTTATCCTGGTGCCACCTCTTCCCCAGGAAAGTATCACACATGCACCTGGCTGTCTACATTATGTAAAAGTAAAAAGGATTAATCAGACAAGACCACCTTCTCCTGTTGCTTCTGCTGATGCTAAAATACCAGTTGTAGACACTTTTGGTTGTGGACGGAGATCAGGGCAGTATTCCCTGTTTGCAGCTACGTAACCCCATATGCAGCAAGCTCTGAGGCACTGACCCCTTTCTATCAGAGTCAGCATTAACTGTCATAATAATCTATGGTACAGTAGCTATCCTGTGCAATCCAATACTCATGTGCATCCGTGAGGCTTGGGCTCTTGTGATCCTGTTTCTGGTCTAATACATGTCCTTTCTTAGATCACTTTTGGCAGATACAAACCATGGTTAAGCTCTAAAAAATCCCATGTTTTGGAGATGCTCTGACCTGGTTGTCTACCCATCACAAACTAGCCTATCTTAGTCCTTTAGATCAGTGGCCCCCAGCCCCCGGGCGGTGGACCGGTACTGGGACGTGGGTCATGTGGTACCGGTCCCCAGGCTGCACAGAAAACCGTGGATGTTACCCGTGTTATGTTTTTGGCTCGTTGTTATGAAAATGCTGTTAATAAATCTGCGAGTACACATTAGATTTACGTTTATTATTGTCCAGCAATCCGAACATTCTTCACAAGTGCTGAAACACCTTTAGAAGGCAGTGTTGAGCAATGTTCATTGAGTTGTTAGCTGGGTTACTTTTCACACTGAGGAAACTGCATTGCTATAAGAGCTGGGATACTCGGATCCTTTTTCGGATCCGACTCCCTCTGAGTCACTCAGTAAAGTGATCCTGATCTGCGAATCACTTGAGTCACTATTGCCAAATTGACAGCGGCCGGTCAAATTACCGTGGCAACCTGACCTAGTAG
>JBBPDC010026911.1:0-12505 GCA_037974485.1 Hemigrammopetersius urotaenia | reverse complement strand
CACAATTACAAATGTACACTGAATTCCCTAAACCCCTTTACAGCATTGGGGGTTGAATAATTTTGAACACAAGTGTACATCAGTTTTAAAGGTACAGTAACAAAAACAAATGTTTTAAGTATATGAATGTATGACGGTATGATGAATTATGAAACATTTGTTGACATAATCCCAACAAACAAGGAAAATATTGAATAAGGTCCCTTTAATGCACCTCAAGAGAGGGAAGACAGTTATACTGCGTTATAATGAATCAATAGGATATAAGCCTTTACTGTTTGTTGGCTTCATTAGTCTCATAGCTTTAAATTTGTTACTTTAAGGTGTTCATTTGAAGTCTATTGTCCCAGCCACCTCCACACTACCTTAAATCAAATGACACGTCCCCAAGTGCCTTTGCCCATGTTGGGCCTCTGCAGCCTGGCAACCAGTGGGACAGGGACCATCAGTAATAATGCACTTAAATCAGCCAGCACACCGTGCCCAGAGATACACAAAAACACACATACACACAATATATTATGTTTCATGATGAAAACTGAACAAATGTCTGATGTAAAACAAATAAATACCTTTATAAAATATTCTCACAGGGCGTGAGGCACTTTTTCACTTACCTAAAAGAATCTTAAAATTATTTTAAGTTTTGTTCTAATAAATCTATCTGAGTAGAGTGCACAGTTAACCTCTTTGCAAGCCTCATATATCCAGGCTGGTTGTTAGGTGGTTGCTTGGGTGTTGCTAAGGTATTTAATATGGTTGCTAGTATTGCTAGGGGTCTAGTACTGCACTGCCAAACGAGCTGTACATACACAGTACAGGGACAGAGATATTTATGTAAAAAGAACAGCTCTGTTTCAGGCTCTGTTTGGGCTTTTCACTATTCATTACTATGGAAACTACCTTGAATGGTTGCTAAGTGTACCAGTCAAAAAGCTGTAAATGACCACACTCCTCACAGTAACATGGAAAGGAAAGGGAAGATAGTTCCTAATGAACGCCACACATACCTGCTGTTGTGCGGTTGTAGCCCTTTTACCCCACCCTCCATCTTGCCCCGCCTCTCACCTCCTCATTATCATTAAAAGCTACAGACACAGAAACGGTGCGTCCTAGGGAAATCTCGAAGTGGCTGTAAATCTGCACCAAGGCTGAATTAGGGGACCACTAAGAAAAAAATCAGCATGTCATGGGACCTTTAAATAACTATGTACATTATTTTGCTATGATGTGTAACACCCTACCATGTGTAATATTGTACATCACTGTACAATATTCTCATCCGTGTCAAAACATTATCATTATGTACAACATCCTATGTGCAGCCATGTGGAATATCATGTGACTACTGTAGGCTGAATGGGTGGGGCTAAATTGTTCTAGGCTGAATGGGTGGGGCTAAATTGTTCTAGGCTGAATGGGTGGGGCTAAATTGTTCTAGGCTGAATAGGTGGAGCTAAATTGTTCTAGGCTGAATGGGTGGGGCTAAAATGCTGTAGACCAAATGGGTGTGTCTACTTTTACAGCTTTTACTGTTTTTGCGATTTAGCAGAAGCTCTTATCCAGAGCGACGTACATTAGACGAATTCTAAATGGCTGTAGGCTGAATGGGTGGGGCTAGATGAGTGGGTAGGGCTAAAGTGTGATCAGATCTAAACTGCTACAGGCTGTGATAGATGTAAATTTGTTGTGCTTGGTGACGTTACAAAAACAATTACACCGTGTGTGTGTGTGTGTGTGTAGCTTGCTGCACCTCCCCTCGGTGTGTCGAAGCAATTAATTCGCCAAGCCATTACATCATTCGCTCTCTCTCTCTCTCTCACTCTCTCTCTCTCTCTCTCACACACACACACCCACACCCACAAAGACCGTGCGAAATTCTCAGCGGCAGAGCAGGAGCTCTGGGCGGACCGGGTGGGGCGAGGATTTCTCAGAAAAGGTAGGATCTTCAGGATTTTTATTCACCAACCTGATCCCCTATCCATGGGAATGGAACCACTGTACCATTTAAGGTAGAACGGAAGCGTTAGGAGAAATCCAAATGATGTATCATGGAGCAGGACTATGTGTCATTGTGCATCACAGCCTTTGTCCTAATTAAGGACTCTTATCTTTACAATAAACCCGTGATGTGGGCACAGTGTACATAACATCTGCTGTTTTGACCACTTTGATTTATCTGCAAATCAGAGAACACGTTTGTGCGTGTATGCGCGCAGGGAGGTCTGCAAGATGGTGAAGCTGGGGATTAATGTGAGTGAGAAGAAGAGCGGAGGAGCGGAGGAAGCTTTTGACACCATTCCGCTCATAACACCCCTGGACGCAGCGCAGCTCCAGCTCCCCCCGCCGGACACGGTAAGCAACAGCCTTTTCCATGGTCCGGCCTTGGAGACTACCCAGGTTTGGGAGATGATGCTCGCCTAACACCAGCGGTGTTGTAGGATCATCTCCAAGGAGTTTTAGACGGCTATATTCTGTTACAGAGTATCAAACAAGCCGACCTGTTTTTGGGACCGGAAAATTAGCTAAAACGTAAGTTCTAATTATTGGTCCTGTTCTAGACATCCCCAAATAGGGGGTGATGCGGTTTTCAGGTTGTTCACAACGCACTGGGTGGATTTTCTTTTGCAGTTCACCAAACACAGTCTGCAGTCTCATAACACACCCTTCTGTCAATCCCACTACCGCAATACCACAACCACTACCACACAACCTCACACTCCACTGTAGTGCTGTATTTCATGGAGCCGAGGTCTTCCTAATTATTCAGCTCCATTCCAGGGATGGCGACTAAGATCGTCGCAAGTACGACTAGATTTTTTTGCGAATAGTATTTTCATTTCAGTCGCTTTCGTTTTACCAAATTAAGTCAAAGAACCAACTCGTTCGCGACCAACACATCTCTACCGAGAGCAATGTTCTTTATCGCTTCTCACGGCCTGGCAACCTGTTGCAGAACGCATTCTAAAATATATGTAAAAAAAAAAAACAAGAAACTGTTTTACATAGTCTGTGTCGTGGTTTCTTTTTAACACTGTTTTTTAGTATTTGTCGCTATTAACCTTTAAGATCCTATGTAGCAAACGAAATGGCCAAAGACTTTTTTTCAGACTCAAGGCCAGCTCCTTCAGACCCTTCATTGTCTACTTTTGAACAAACCGAAAATGATTCAGCCAGTGGCTCATCTGAGGTACAGTCATTCCCGCTTGCCCATATACAATCATTAAGGACGGAGGATCCCAGAGTTTATGGATAAGACTTAGTGGAAGGGAAGTCAAATCAGCCTGGTTACAGGGGCACGCTTGGTTAAAATATGAAAAGGGCTAAATGATCTGCAGCTGTTGTCCACAAGCAGGACATGAAATTGCTGGTAAAACGGAATTCATTAGTGGTACCAGACATTTTAAAATGAAAACTCTTTCTTGAAGAAGCATGGTGATAGTAGGACGCATAAGAATGCCAGGAAAAGCTGGTGAGAATGGGGCAGAAAACGAGATGAAAGAATTAAAAATAAAATTCAAATGCAGCATATGTGACTGCACTGTAAGAGATCCCGTTTAAATCAAGTTCTGATGAAGAAGAATGGCATGGGCGTGTCAAAGAGGTATGATAATGATACAGCATGTGCAGAGTTTGTAGGTTGCATCACAGACGAATTAAAAAGTAACGTTCTTACATTTCTGTTATAACTGATTGTGAAACACACGTCTCCGGGAAAGCCAATGTTATCACATACTGTAGGTATGCATCTGATACCTAACATCTGACTTGTATAATTCCTTTCAAAAATGACTGAAAAAATAGTTGCTACACAAACCATTCTCACTTAACTAATAATAATCTGTATGAACGGTTCAGGTCTGGTTTTCGCCCCTTCCCTAGCACTGAAACAGCACTCATAAAAATAACCAACCACTTTTTAATGGCAGCTGACTCCGGTCTACTTAGCGTCCTTATTCTCCTTGATCTTTGTGCAGCGTTCGTCACTATTTCTCACTCTGTTCTCCTTAGTAGGTTAATCTCCATCTGACTCTGCCATACTTTACTATACTGGTTTAAATCATACTTGTCTGTCCTCACTCAGTTAACTTAACAGTAATAAATCAGAGTATCTTCTGGCAGGCTCTAAATCTACACTATCCAAAACAAAGTTTTTCTATTAACATTGACAAGTCTGGAAGTCTTCCTCGCCACACTTTATCTTTTGATTTACACAACAATAAAGTCACTGGGTCTGCTCACTTCCATCTATGCAACATCAGTCGTCTCTGTCCTTCCCACACCCCACATGCCACTGCCATTCTGGTCCATAGCCTTTGTACTTCCCGGGTCGATTACTGCTGTTCACTTTTATTTGGCCTTACTCAAAAATCCCTCCATACGCACCAACTTGTCCAGAACTCTGCTGCTCATGTTATCTCCAGGTCCCCTTCCATCCACCACATCACTCCCGTTCTGCAGCAGCTTCACTGGCTCCTGGCATTCATTTAAAAATGTACATATTTAAGGCCATTCGCCACCTCTTGCCTCCATATCTGTCTGACTGATTCAGATCACCACTCCATCTCGCTGCCTCAGATCCTCCTTCTCTATTTCTTTCTCTGTCCCTTCTGACACCATAGGGAGCAGGTCTCTCAGCTGCTCTGCTTCTCGGCTTTGGAATACTCTACCTCTATGTCATAACCATCCAAAATGTTAACCTGAATGGCTCCCAGATTCAGGCCACATTCCGAAAGGATCTGAGAAAACAGTTGACATTATTGTTAATGAATTGGAGAACAAGGTTGGAAAAATGATGTCAACAGTCAGAAGACTCAGACACCATCAAGTCAATTTTAGTGTTTTGTCATGATGCATGGCCAGAAGATATTGCAACCTATGGTGAGAACGAGAGAGACACACTTGTTAAATGTTACAGAAAGCTTTTAACTATGGCTGTGATATCACGCCTGTGCAGAGGGAATGGAAGTTGCTGAAAATATTAGTGGGGTCAGTTTATGGATAAGACTTACAGTGACCTTTGGAAAGTGATGCTAAGGAAACAGCCATTCTGCACAGATTTGAAAAACTTGCTTCACTTAGTGGAAATAATGCTGGTGCTTTCAATAACTGCAGATCAGTGTGAGCGAGGATTAGCAAGGATTAGTACAGAGGACCCTACACTTGAGCTTTTTGACCCAGAGCCCAGTGTGTTACAACCAGTGTGCTGATTGTCAGGCAGCAAAGAAAAACATAAAGCAAATGATACCTGTTGGCCGGTGATACTGACATTGTAATGGCCGATAACAGGGACTGTGAACTTGAAGAGTAATAATGTTCTTTTAAAAAATTGTACATACTTTACAAGATGTCAAACATTTATTGTGTTCATTTTATATTCAATAGTGTTATTCATTCTTGTTATAATGTGTAGGATGCATTTTCATTGTTTATATCTGTAGTGTTAATTATTCATGTTATTATGTGTAAGACAATCTAGAAGAGACTCTGGACTTAAAGTGTTTCTTGTTAAACATTTGCAGTGTTTATATTTCTGCCATTTATTTGTTATTATGTAAGATAATGCAAAAGTAGACAGTTCCAACAGCTTAGATAAGAGGAAATAAAGTCAGCACGGGGTAAGACTGGAGACAAAATGTGCCAAGAGAATATTTTTCCCCCCAAATATTTTGTGGTTAGGCCACAAAGAGCCAATGGTTCCTAAGGTTTATTTTGTCTGGAGCACTGTCCGCCTTTACCTTTAATTTCAGCACCAGAACAGCAGCGATGAGGCGCAGATTCACATCCACATGATTTCCAGTTTAACTGGCGTTTGGGAAGATCTTACCACACATTATTTGGGTGAGAGACACAAAAGCTGGGAGTGGAGTGTTAATGCAGGTGTCACTGTGTGTGTTTGTGTGTGTTGTGTGTGTGTGTGTGTGTGTGGCAGGTGGTGGTGAAGACAAAGGCGGACTACAGCGAGGAGAGGAAGAGGGAGAGGTTTCATCCAGTTGTGGGTGTTGTGGATGGAGCATCTGAACGAATCAAAGTAGGAGTTTGTCTGTGTGTATAGAGGAGAATGCTGAATATATTGCTTGTTAATCACCATCACAATGTCTGCCTTAACGATACTGATATTACAAAAATATATTAACCAGTAATACCAGCCCCCCCCCCTTTCTATCCGTCCCCCATCCTCTCACCCCAGCCTGTCACGGCTGACCTTGGAGGAGGGCTATGATGTATAGTTAATGATGCTTTAATCATCAGTTATTATTTTAGAATGATGTATTTTATTTAAGCCTGTATTGTGCAGCGTTGATATGGTATGATCCGTGCATGTGTATTTTCAGCATCCTCTGTCTCTCCATTTACACCCGACCCCCAACTGGTCTTGGTTACTAGGTAACACAATTCAATCTCTGAGAAGCAGGTGGGGGGGCAGAAGGAGCGAGCGGTAGAGAAATAGGGAGAGTGTAAGATAAAAAGAGAGAAAGAGAAGGAGAGAGAGATAAAGAGAGAAGAAACGTAGAGACAGAAAGAAAGGGAGAGTGACAAAGAGAGAGATTATGAGAAAGAGTGGGTGCAGCAGGAGACACAGAGCAAACAGAAGGAGAGAAAGACGGAGATAAATAAAAAGAGCAGAAGGAGAGAAAGAGCAGAAAGAGAGAGCGTGAGCGCAGGAGAGAGAGAGACAGCAGAAGGCTATGTGTAACGGTCCAAGGTTTTTTCTGTGATTAGCAGCTCAGCAGTGTAATTAGTGTGTGTTCAGTGTGTGAGTTCTATACCCCCATCTGAAGGTGTTTCGGCTGCAGGCGTCTCAGGCTGTTAGAATGAATTATAATGCATTATGACAGCGGTTAATAACGAGTGTTTGTTTCTTGTCCAGGCTGTGCTCTGATGTAAATATTGTTGCTGTATTCGTTTGCTTTTATATTCCACTGGTGTCGATTTCCAAACAAAATGATTCATTTGAATCAGATCTTGATAATCGATTCATAAATCTGCCTGGCTCTTTGCCGTGTTTACACTCAGGCTATAGACCAAATGGCAGCAATGGAATTTTCCCAAAAATAAAACAATCCTGCCAATAAAACGACTTTAACTGAAGTGGATCAAAACACCGCAGATCAATAGGAATGACCCTCTGTCTTTCAGATGTGCATAAGATGTGACTTTCCCTGCTACTGTATGAACAGCTTCTCCATCTGAATCTGAATGTTCTGCAGATTTAAATGTCCTGAATTGTTCCAAAGTGATATTTATATTTGATTCACTGAATCGTTTATAAGAGAATTGTTAAAAGACTGAATTATTGTGAAGTTTACTCTTATATGAAGAAGGTTGTATTGCGATGTGTGTGTGTGTGTGTGTGTGTGTGTGTGTGTGTGTTGTTGCCAGCCATACTGTGAGCTAATAAGCTCTTTAACGGCTGAGGCATTTCACACTGTGTTTGGAGTGTTGCCTGGATGCTGGACACACACAGGCACACACACATACACAATCCAGACAGCAGTGAACAAGCAATGCAACCAATGAGCTAATTGTCAATTAAACTATTAGTAATTCCATGTGAGTTTGTTGTTGTTTTGATGTCAGTCTCCACTCTTATTCCACATCCTTCTCATCTGTGTCTTCCCTGTCTCTCCCCCAGGAGTTTCCTATTGTCCACTAGTCAAAATTACTACTTTTTGCAAACCACAGGTTTTTACTACTTATCCATGTATTTCATAAACTGCAGGTTTTATTATTGTTCAGCACTGTAAAATTGTTGAGTGAAACTACAAATGAAAAAAAAAAACTAGTTCCTTTATAGCATGGAAAGAATATGATCCTGTTAACTGGTTGTGTGGCGATGCAAATTCTAGGCTGTCTTTTAACATTAAATGCACTCGTTTTTATGATTTTCATGCAAATTAAAGTACTTCAATGGTGACCATATTGTAAATGTAACTGTTAGCAAAGAATATTGAGTACATTTTTAGTAAATATGAATTGAGAATAGTGCAGGACACACATACGACAGAAATCTTATCCTAAACCAAAATCTGTTCAGTGGAACGTCGTACCTCCACAGTGCTCCACTAATGTGGTTAGTCAGTCAAGACGTGTTCAAATGTATCTTCTTTAGATAGGAACCGGAAATACGAGGCTAACATCGCTAACACTAGTCAATAGTCACCTAATCTTTTTTTTATTTATTGCTTAAAGGAAGGTTTTGGTGTTTAATGATAGGAAACTGCGTCAATAACGGGAGCCAGCATGTTAGTGTATTTATGTATGTCTGTGTATGTGTGTGTGTGTGTACAGACGGCTCTGCTGGTAGTGTGTGCTCTGGCATTCCTGGTGTGTGTGGCGTTCCTGGTCGTATTTAAGGTGTACCAGTATGAGCAGCCCTGCCCCGATGGATTCACCTACATGGTAACAACTTTTTTATTATTCATTTTAGTAAAACTGTCAGATAATTCTAATAACAGGGAATAAAGCCCATACCAACATTCCATAATTCTGTTTGTGTAAAAAGAGCAGATCTGAGTGGGTTTGGTGTGGAATAGTTCAATGTAGAGGTACAGATATCTTTACCAGTGTTGGTAAATGGAACCAGACGTCTCAAACACAAATACAGCTGTTGTATCCACTATAGACCCTTAGTGAAGCCTCACACATTTATTTGGAATGTTGACAATGATAAAATTGTACAAAAATTTGAACTAAAATCAGTTGTCTTTGGGGACTATTTTACCTTACAACGCCCTGCATGTATCCCTCCACCTGAAGAATCTCTCTCTCTTTCTCTCTCTCTGTCTGTGCAGCAGAGTCGCTGCATCCCAGTGGGAGTGTACAGTTACAGTCCCCCTCAGGGTCCAGCCAGGCGTGGGCGCCTCTTCACCATCATAAACCACTACAATGTGGCTAAGCACACCATCACCCGGGCCGTCTCCCCCTGGTTCAGCATCACCGCCGAGGAGGTCTCACAGCTTCAGACCAAGACAGACCAGAGCCTCGCCTAAAACACACACATACACAAACAAACAAACACACACCCTCTCTCTCCGTCTCATACGTTAGCAACCAATAGTTTTGACACCCCTGACTAATATTTAAGACGTTTTGATGTAAATGTATCCACAGCTCTTTCTACTGGAGTGAACTAAGGCCTCTGCAGAGTTTATTTCACTCCAGTTTTTTCTTAATAAGACACAAACAACAAAAAGTAACAGGGATGAACGTGTGGGGACACGGATTGCCCACTTCACCCTAAAAATGATTGTAAAATGTGTTTTCAATTTACACAGACATTCTTTCAAATACACACGTATACCTGTTGTAAGTGATTTAAATGAATGTGTCCTGCTGGCAAACCTGAATTACTATAGTTACTGCGGAGGGTATCTGTCACTATGGCAACGCCATCACCTCACATTTCTTATGCTGAGCCAGATTTCTCTCTCTCTCTCTCTCTCAGTGTCGGTTTAGATATGGGTTGGGATGGCTGGTGGTGTAATGAAAACAGTTGGTGTGTTACAGCAGAAGCACAGGGCTTAAATTCTTAACTTGGGATGTTTGATCTCACAGTGCAGTGCTGGTGTCCTGAGACACACTTCTGAGCAGACGCGCAGTTTTGTTTTTAGTGATGTAACAGGAGTTTGACTGAAGGGAAACATACAAACTGACAGTAATCTGTTGATCGCCACACTCTCAGACCAGCAACAAGAAGGCAAACACCCACAGACGCACACGCAACAGGAGACGAGTCTAGAATGGAACATCCAGAACTCTCACTCAAAATGACCAACAATATCAAATAAAACATCTAAAATAAGTTTATAAAATTTTAAGCCATGATATACAAGCTATTATTACAGTAAGTATAAATAAAAAGTATTTATGTGGTCAGTGATTCCAGACTTCTGAACACCGGTGTTAAATGATCATGGATCATAAATTCACAGATTAAGACAAATTACAGACAAACAACCAACTGCATAAACCAAAACAGCGTGACAGTTTGCCCATTATGGCATCAACATCATTGTATTCATTTGTTTTGTATACTATTTATTATGTATATTATTTATGTATTTATTTACATACTATTGAACATAACATTTTATGTAACAAGTTATTTTTTTTCATCAGATATTTTCATAATTTTTTCAGTGCTGTTCTGTCATCATGACCTCAATATCAAGAGGTCCGGTATCGTGATGTTACACAGTTGCTAAATGGCCCACACTTTCTCTCTGACAAGTCCATGGAAACCACCTTACTTTCACATAATTGCCCCGATTCCCCTCAAAGTAGACTTTAGTCCAGTCCTAGCCGGACAGAGCTCTCTCTTTTAGTTTGAGAGCCTGTACCAGGGTTAAGGCCCAACTTGAAGGCATCAGTCCGAATCTGCTGCTGTGGTGTCATGTTGAGGTTTGAGAAGGTGGATCGGAATAGGATGGGAACTCAGACTAGGGACTGCTGCATCAAAACAGGATATTCTCAATATTCTTTAGTTGTGTTTCTGTCAGTGTAACTGATGTTCCTCATTTGAAGAACTCACTGAGAAATGTACACAGAAATGTATCAGTAAAGTTTGATGATGCTGATACCTGGACTACTTCTGAATGTTCAATTAAATGTAAAGCTGAAATTATGCTCTTCTCAGGCTGGTCTCTGTGGTCATTTTGTGGTAAAACATACTGAAGAATATCCAGTTAACACACTCACCTGCATGCTTTAATTCCATCCAATGGGGCCAGTAAGAGATGTTGGTGGGTTGCCGACGTTCTGTTTATATTGTACTGCTAAAGAAAACCGTAGTAATACTTAATATTTTTAAACCCACTCATGCATAATAGCATGTCCACCAACCGGGAAAATGCCCAAAACGTCAGATGGCATGTCCGACCCTGCTCATTAGTGAAAGTGACAATTTGGTCATACATAAACACACCAGAGCACATGAACAGCACAAAATACTTCTTCTGCATTTAACCCATTCACCAAGTGAAGCAGTGGGCAGCCTGGGGAGTAGTGTGTGGGGACAGTACCTTGCTCAGGGTACCTCAGAGCTGCCTAGTGGTCTTGGGAATCAAACCCGCGGTGTCCTGATCACAGGGCGAATGTCCTAGCCACTAGGCTATTAGCGCTTGATGTCGTAAAATTTCTGTATGAGATTTTACTGATACATATTGCAATAGCGGTGCCTTCTTAGATATTAAGGGACCCATATCACCACATTTCTGTAATTAAAAAAGGCTTAATGTCTGTAAACATTGTTTCCAATAGTATGTTTACATACCCAATCCAGGCTCATTTGCATATTGCAGCCATCTGCGATATCAGTACTGCAGAAACCGATATCGTAATAGCGATTAGCAGACAATATATCATGCACATCTACTGCTGAGAATTCACAGAAAACCATTCAGTGTCTATTTTCACATTACTAGGTTGAAGATTATTTACCTCGGGTCACACAGATCTTATGTTTTCAGAGCTGTGTGGACACACAAATCAGATCTTTCCAAACTGGAACTGAATTATTTTTGTGTGTTCTCAAATCAGATAGGTCAGAAACTTTGCAGATACAGTACAACCACGTTTTCTACACCTTCTCTCCAATCCCAAGCGGCTGGGGGCTGACAGGAGCTCAGTGATGTCGCTTTGAGTTCCGCTACCAATGGATTCTTCACGTGACATCTCAGGGAAAAAAGGTACCGAAGGGTACATGTAAAGTGTCCATTTGAACACACCATAACACATAACACAGTGTTAACAGCATGAAATTGTTCTCTGCCCATTTAACCTACGTAAAGCAGCAGACAGCACAGAGAGCAGTGTGTGGGGATGGTACCTTGGACAAAGGTACATCAATGGCCTTACTAGCAGTCTTGGGATTTGAACCCACAACCTTCTGATCACAGTGGTAACACCCTAACTACTAAGCCACCAGTTGCCCCATCTTCAGACTCTTTAAGATAATGTTCAGGTTTTACCACTTATTCATTTATTCCATAAACTGCAACTTGTTTAATCTTGTTAAGCATTGTAAAGTTGTTGAGTGATCGACTATAAATGAAAAAAAAAAAAAATTCCATGTCTGACATCCTTTTAATTGGTTGTATAGTGACGGCAGAGTCAAATTCTAGGTACATACTGTTTACTGTAATTTTGTTAGCAAAGAATATTGCAAGTATATATTCTTTGAAGTTGCACTGACTCTACATCCCGTTCCGATTCCAGGCTTTGTATTGCACTTTTCTATTCAAAGAAAAAAAAAATAACATAAGGTTATGAAAGGCACAAATATGACCCTTTTACTTGGGCGTTAATGTACAGGGTGGGCCATTTATATGGATACACCTTAATAAAATGGAAATGGTTGGTGATATTAACTTCCTGTTTGTGGCACATTAGTATATGCGAGGGGGCAAACTTTTCAAGATGGGTGGTGGATCCAACTTTTGATTTGTCAATAGGAAGAGGGTCATGTGACACATCAAACTTATTGGTAATTTCACAAGAAAAA
>JBBPDC010026900.1:0-12506 GCA_037974485.1 Hemigrammopetersius urotaenia | reverse complement strand
ATCGGCCGTTATAAATGCCGATACCGATAGTTTGGAAAATGACTAATATCGGCCGATAATATCGGCCTGCCGATAAACCTGTCGGGCTCTAATTATTATTATTATTATTATTATTAACTTCTTGCAAATCAGATTTAATGATAATGAACTATATAAATAAACTTTGTTTATTTGGTAACTGTGTTTCACTTCAACCGTAAGCACAGTACAAAAATGATCCACCAGAGAGTGAAATGACGATGATCCTCCAGGACAAAAACAGACCCACAAATCACAAAAACAGCACACCACAGGACTACACAAGTGCAGACAGGCCAGGACTAAAGAGAGAGCACAAAACCCACAACAGCAAACCATTTACAGGTAAATACCACATACAGTGCAGCCGACGGGAACAGTAACAGCACTAGTGTGAGTGAATACAGTATTAACATACTTACTGTATTCTAATAATGATGTGTGCCAAAAAGGGCAAAGGACAACACAACTGTGCTAAAACAGCAACTGGAAGTTAGTATTTGCATCCACTCACCTGTCTTTGCACATCTTCATGCGGTTCATGTCTTTCAGAATGTCCTTGACGTCGGCGAAGCTTGTGGACTTGGACAGGGACACGGTGTCCTCCTCCGGCTCCCTGAAGTCCATAGTGGGGTGATCGAGGTCAAAGGTGGCAGAGGCCGTCATGGAGACTGGGGGCATAGGGTCTGGCGCCAGCTCTGACACTTCCACCTCATCGTCGTCTTCTTCTTCTTCGCCTTCGTCCTCCTCCGTGACGTCGCTGATAACGAAGGAGGCCGAGGCGGCGGGCTGGTAGACGGCCGTCTCGAAGGGAGCCATGGAGAAACCCATGCTGGTGTCATCAGGAGAGAGCAGGTCAGGGGTGATGGGGTTTGAGTCTGGAAAACAAAACAATACGACACATAAGACGAACACACATCATAATATATAATGAACACTGACGAATCAAAGCCAAACAGAAATATTGGTATCTTGGTCAAGCAACTACATCTGGGGCAACCAGCAAAAGCATAGACGCGTTCCTTTAAAGTGGCAGCGGAAATGTGTACATTTGACAAAACAGTATCATATAGGGTCAAAAACGACATAAATCACATTAATGTGAATATTACTTGTACATTACTGATAGGACGTGCAGTACTAGTACTACCATTTGTGTTACTAGCAATTCACTGAACTGTAAGTTATTCATCTATAGTATGTAAACCCCATAATTTGTTCATATCGCATAACATTCAGAGGATGTTCTGCAGGGTAGGATTTTATTTAGATTTTTTTTGACATCATTCTTATCTGTATTGGTCTTGGTCAGGGGTGTCAAATGTTATGCACAATGGGCTGAGGTGGCTGCAGGTTTCCATTTTAAACAAGGAGGAGCTCACCTGATCACTTGCTTATAGACGGAGACCAAAAGTTTATTTTTTATTCGTTGGATTGCAAACCTGCGGCTACTCGGTTTGGCCTAAAATCAAAACCTCGATTAATCGAACATTTTAACTCGATTACGATTAATGAACCATTATTTTATTTATTTTTTTGCCCTCATAGTTCACTGACAAGTCGCTCGGTTGTCTGTGTTTAAGCTCTCCGTGCTCGACGTGTCAGCGGAATAACGTAACATAACGGAGCGGGGTCACGTGACTCCACACGCGGTAGTGTTCTTAAAGGGAAAGTAATCGAAAAATAATCGACCTGGAAAAATCTGATCGATTATAGGTTCTGAATGTCGATTTCGATTACTTTTCGATTAATCGCCCCGCCCTAGTAAAAATAATCCATGAACACATGCAAAATAAAGCAACTCTGCACAGGAACCGAAACTAATAGAAAGGAGCCGATACAGAAACAACTGAAAGGCAATTAGTCACGAACGCAAACCTCGGCTCTGCTATAACTCATGCCAAGCATTATTTTTATCCTAGTGACAACAGACACCATACTGTTAACATTATCTGTAGGGTCTTACTGAGACAATTATTTTAGTTAAGTCATATAGAAAGTATAACAAAGCACTATTTAAAGAACACTGCAAAGTTTACATAAGCAAGCAGGTCTTTCTCCGAAAGAAACCGTCGCTCTGGTAAGTGTCCTGCCATGCAGTGTCATTCAAAGGCCACCATTGCATAACATCCTCCATTTAGAGAGAGCACAATGGGAGCTGCTGTAGAAAGCAGTTGCAGCAGGTCTGGCCTGGAGCATTTCTAACGTCTGTGCAGGCTCAGTCAGTGTGACTTAGAAGCTAAACAGCAAATATGCAGCCGGCTTTATAAACATCATTCAGACTGAGACACAAACAACTACAAAAGCACTGATCACTGGACAGTATTTCGTTGCACGTTGCTCTATCGCTTGTAATTTCAGTGTTTCTGTAACACACTGAATAAAAAAAAAATAAAGTCGAAATAAATCCAACAATATGAAATACACTTGGCCAAATAACCAACGCTGGGTATAAATGCTGTAGACAGATAACAGTTAAGTCATTTACGAGTTTAGGGGTCTGTTATGGTGTTTAGGAGTCTGTTATTGTATGTAGTAGAGGTCAGTAGTAGATCAGTAATACAGTCATTTGTGGTGATATTGCACATAATGACAACGTTTAGCACTCGATAAGAAAATTGCAAGATTATGGACTATTGAACATAATAATAATTAGACGATGATGAACGTAATTATTTAAACCCAATAAGAAACTGCAGTGGCTGATATTACCATACTGTGCCCATTCCACTGCAGACAGTGTGAGCATAAGTGGAAGTTAAAAGAAGCTGATGTGTCACTTAGAACACGACACCATTTAAAAACAGCTGGAATTCGTATTAAAGTGGAGAAAAACTCATTTATGATCAACAGTTTTCCCAGTCGTCCTACCCGACTCGCCCGACACGATCTTGGCGATTTGGGCCCTCAGGCGGCTGAGCTCGTCCTGCAGCGCGGTGGTGCGGTTCAGAGCGGTCACACCCGGCTTCCTCAGACCCTCCATCCGTTTGCCCTCGCGCCTGAAGTTGGGCACGGACGAGTTCCTGTGGAGCACCAGCAGGGGCGTCGGCCTCCACTCCTGCCTGAAGGGGCGCGTGTCACTCCTGAGCAGTGTGAGAGAGAGAGACAACAGACCCTTCTTCTAAATAAGATCATGCTAGGAACCACAATAAAAACTGCACTTTTATATAATGTATTGCCAAAGCTTATGAAAATAAAGCAGTTGAGACAAGGCAGCAATCACACCTCACTCTGGCGTAGGTCTCCTCCTCATCAGCGGCGATCCAGGCGATGTCAGCCAGCGTGGGCACCATGGGGCCATCTGGGTGCCGCAGTGAGGAAATACCTGGTAGCTCCTGGCCAAAACACACAGACACAGTTTAAACTAGACTGCATTTCCAAGCTAAAGTACGATTTTGTGTTTGTTATAATACCAGTACTTAGAAACAGAACTTTTGTTTTTATGACCAAAAGCTATTTCCAATTTGAATACACATCCAATACACCAGATATTAAAGGATCTTTTAGGGTTGGAGAAGCGATACGAAAAGAGGTGCTGAAAACAGGTGGAATAAAAAATAATAATAATAATAAAACTTAAGAAGAAGCACACTAATAACAAAAGTCATGAGCCATATGAATTGTTTAAAACAAATAGGAAAGCTAGTAGTATTCCTATTATTTGATTATTAACTGCATTTATACACCTTTTACATACAGAGGGTATGGGGGAATACTCATGGACAGGTCTGTGTGTGGTTACCTGGAAGCATGCTCTGGGACAAGGCTTCAGTGGCAGGGTGGAGCCGATTCGCCTCACCACGCTTCGGGTCGCACCATGAGGTTTATTCTGCCAAATAGGGATAACGGCCTGGAAAATGCGTATGCAAACTTGAGACATGTGTTCAGCAGCAAGCAAGTAACACAGCAGACAGTGAGAAATGCTTACCGCTTCAGTTTCCATCTTATCAGAAGCAGTTCAGATGATTCTAGACACTGAATTGCTGAAAGCTTATCACTGCAGGACACGGGACATGATGCGGAGCGAGAAGAGTGCCGAGGATTCTTCAGTCCACTGCAGAAAGATCACCGACCATCTGTAGGGAATCAAGAAGGGATCAGACGGCTGTAGTAGAGCTGTCCAGACTGTTGGCTTTACAAGGGCAGTACTGAATCATAAAACCTGGTTTGAGAGCCTGCCAAGTATTTAAGGCGCGTTTTTCAGTCAATGTTAACAAATCATAGTCCTGGAATGTCCCTTTCTTGAACATTCAGTGATTTCCTGCTCCAAAGCACTCCAATTAACTCACCAGATCATCAACAATCCCCAAAGGAGGGTGGGAAAACAAAGACCAGTGTTTAGGGCCAGAACTGAGAACACTAACAGAAAACTTGTTATAAAGCGTTATTTTAAGATAAATTATTTTTTTTTAAAAGCTGCTTTAATTGACGTTGTTAGATATACATGTTAGATATACATATACATGTTATATACATGTTATCACAGCTCTTATTGATATTATCAAATAGGTTAGATACACATTGTTAAAGTAGCTAGTTGACATTTTCTCTAATTTAGGGGGAAACACCATAAAACAGCTATGCATTAGGAAAATATAATCCGTCTTTAAATATATTATGTTAAATAAAAACATTAAATATAAAGGCCTAGAAAACAAACTATTCAGTCAGTACGAGGTGTGTTCCTCAGACCAGTCGTTTCTAAGCAACGGCTAACTGGTGAAGCTAACTAACCACTAAATCACTGGCAGTTTGATTTACAGCTTCATAACTACATTTAAACGCCTAGTTTTATAATGTACACGTGAAGGACTAGAACAGACACCCCACCCTATTTAAACTTGGATAAATAACTAATAACCTTCCGCACCGTTAGTTGACCCCAGTTTCTTAGTTAGCTTAGCTTCATTAGCACCTGCTGGTCGACTAAAAGGGATAAACACCACGCGCCCAGCTGTCAAACAGGTCCGGGCTCGAAAACACTGCAGCCCCGCTAAGATCAGTTAAAGATTAAAAACGAGCAGATTTTCTTCTTAACCTGCACAAATCTGACTCTCGTCGCTCCGATGTGATGTAGAAGAAGCTCCGTTTGCCTGTTAGCCGGACATACCGCGCTGTGATTTGTTCATTCTACTTGATGCGGACCTCAAGCAACCAATCAGATTCGAGAATCTGAGAAAACGCTCGACAAAGTAAAAGCCACAAATAAAACAATACCCTTTCACAGTCTTTGGGGGCTTTTAGCCATTCCTAAAACATTTCTCCTGTTTTATTCACACGTTTCACTCTGTTTTACTTTCACTCTGTTATTTACTTTTATATACAGACTTCTTATTGTTTCTTTTTACAGCTGCACGACCCAGTAGGCGTTCCCTCTCTACAGCAGAGTCAGTGTGTTGTGGTTATCAGTATTATTATCACACCCAAACACTCACACACACACATACACACACGCTCTGCAGCATCCTGGGCATGAGAGGGAAACACTGATGGGGAGGTTAGTACCGAAATGTGAGAATCTTCCTCACATGCGGTTATATTCTGCAGTCTGTTGCGGTTATGAAAGTGGTATCTTTTGAAGCAGCATCGTTGGGACTCCAGATAGCTGTTTTGCTAGCTGAGATGACGTTAGCTGGCTGTTTTATTGTTTTTGTAGCTAGAAGTCGGGCTGCTCTTATTTATATTCCATCAGAAAAGCTTCATTACAGCGATGTGATGTATAATGTGTTGTGTCATGCGGTAATAATTCAACAAAAGTGTATTAGAAACCTGAAAGCTAGTGGCTAGTTTAGGGGCTAGTCTGTGGCCCTTCAGGATTTCAGGCACTGTTTGGGAAAATTCTCCTCTTTTTCTTCGTTTATTACCACGAATGTTTTATTTTAAGTTTTGGAACATAAATTACAGAACCAACCAAACTGAGTGTCAAGTCCAAAACAGCCCTATTTAGTTCCCTATTGAGCTGCAGTGGAACTTCCCAGAGTATCTGCATGACGAACTGGGGAGCTGATCACGAGGCTTTTTTTTCTTAATTAGGCTTCTTTTTTGAGTAAAATGAACTGAAACTGAGGTGTTAGCAGCGATAAAGCAGTGCAAATGAAATTGAGGACATTTCCCTTCCTAACAACTAAGTTACAGTGAGTTACAGTTTTAGTGTTTACACAAATGCTCATCCAAATTGTTTGCAAAAAGGAATTGCTTCTTTTTTTTTTTCAAGAATTGTGCCTCGTTGAGATGTACATGAAGTCAGTGGTTTGATATGCTGCACTCACCAACATCATTTTTACAATGTTGACAAATGGAACCAAGAATCTCTAATCTCTACATAGCAATTTCATTTACAAACCCTACCCACCAGTGAATGTACACATCTCTATCTATTTATTTATTGATTGATTGATTGGTTGATTGATTGATTGATTGTTAATAGTGGTAAAAGTTTTCTTCTGTTGTTGGAGATTCTCTATGTACCTCTGTATTCTGGGCGCACTGTATATAAATACGTGTTTTTGGCAGATGTCATCCCAGAGCTATCGTAAAACAATATATTAGGAATCCGACAACACATTGGTAACTGTTTAATGTAATATTATTATGTGAACGTTTTATGTGAATAGAGGCACTAAACGCTTCCCCCTTCCATTCTGACTTGGGAAGTTTCTCGACAGGGCTCACGTCAAGCCGCTCAGAATGACCATGCTTGCATATTGACACTTTTTTTTAAAGAGAGATTTTGGAAAATTATTCAAATGTCCTTGTATCAGAACATGGGACAGGTGCGTCTCACTCTGACTGATATGCAAATTTGTGGTAACTGTCGTTCTGTAACAGTGTTTGAGCTTTAGAGAAAGAGAATAAAGGTGTGTGTGTTCTTATAATGTTTGTGGACAGAAAGAGGTCAGTGTCTCAGTCTCTCCACTATTTCATCGCAGGCGTTTCTGCCGGGCGAGGATGACGAAGGAAAAGCGGAGGAAGGTGCGTGCAGCTGCGCAGACAGAAGAGAAATGCCATGTCATTTACCTCGTCCGCTGAAGACCTCCAGGGATCGTCCTGCTCCAAGACCTGGCAAACAAAACGATGGACTGTAGGCAGCAGAGGGACAAGACGAGGGCCAGCTACTTCGGCAATGTCAAGAGCAGGCTAGTCTTTTGTCACTTGTTGGCTCATGTTACACATATTTACACATGAGTACCGTAAAACCTGTTTCCCTGCTGATAAGCTGATAAGCCGATAAGCTAAAGGCAATATTGTTGGTATTTAGCCTTAGATAGACTAGGGTTGCCAGGTATATAGAATCACCTCTTTGTCTCAGAATCAGGATTATTAATCCCGGAGGAACTTGCTTATGTTACAACTGCGCAGACTCGGAGAGAACAACAATATAAAATATTAATAAATCCAATAAAACCTAAATATGAAATACACTGTAGTATATGCAGAAATGCTGGGTGTAAGTACTACACTATAAATATGCAAGTTATAATCGATATGTCGACATGCAAACCTCCCCTTTTGGCCAGCAACTGAAATGATCAATTCACGCTTAAACAATTGCAGACCAAAAATCCGCTTTATTTTCAAATCCCAGTGATGACCGATGTGCTGTACAAATTTGAGATGATCTGTCAACTTTCATTCCAACTGCTTATTGCGAATGTTTGCACATTTAACCAATTGTTCACATATCGCGCCTGAAAACGTGTGGAAAACGTTAGGCGGCGCATCGCGTTCTCCTTTTTTCCAAAAGCGCTCCGGAAGCGTCTGTCGTTGCTAAGCAACCATCAGCCGCGCTCTCCATTTCCACCAATGAAAAGCCCTCGCTGTAACTCTGCTGCACGACTTATTTACGCAGAAAAGAAAAAAACGCCGCAGTGTTTGGGTGCAGCCCATTCTTCAAAACCGTAAAAAACACGGGGAGTTTCAGCAGCTGATCCAGGAGCTCCGCCTGGACAACGGGAGGCTCAAAGCCTGTTTCAGACTCGACACGGAACAGCTGGGTTATACTTTAGGGAAGGTTTGGGGGCTTGACGAATCATACAGTTCAGGAAATCCCTGGAGCACAGTGATGAGCTGCTCCTCCGTGTTTCTGCTGAGGCTCAGTGTAACGGAAAAGGCGAGGAAGCGGATTGGTTGAATCTTGTCACATGACCCGCGGTGCGCTTGCGGCATTCAGAAAAGTTGAGATGTTTTCAACTCGGCGCGGCGCGGACACACCTGAAAAAAAACTGGGCATGCCGCTTCCGTTATGAGCGCGGCATCTACATTTGAAATAATGGACTTGCGCACGCAAAAGACGCGATACGTGAACGGCCCCTAATACATCACCGGCAAAACTTGGTTGCTGTTACACAAAATGCTTTATTGGTAACGAGTGCCAGTTTTAGTGAAACTATTTCATTATGCATAACAGATGTCTGCCAAAGAAAATTGTGGCTTTATAGAGTATGACATGCAGGACATGTACAAGACCACCGTTATTGCAGTGCGGGGTGCGTTCGCTGCAGTGCAGGCAGGTGGACCAGACACTGTTCGGTGAAGCTTTGGCATAAACAGACAGCAGAACATCTCTGAGGAGGCTGATGAGGTTGGCTGATATGATGATACACTGTTATCACAAGAAATGATGCCATGTTTTTGTGTCACCGCTGTCGTCAGCGCTTGTGTAACACTGAGCACTGACCAGTGTTTCGTTAAATAGAGAGTCACTCCAGTAATAGAGACTGTAAACAACAGGGTGCTGCTTTCAAATCCGCTGACTAGACAATAGCTCATTACGTTGCTTACATTTTTGAAATGTTCACTAATTATTTAACATGTGAACAAATGGTCTTTATATATTATATGTGTATAATATATGTGTGTATGTTATTATCTTGTATTTTTTGTGCCTTATTTAACACTACTAATGTGTGATAAGGAGCAGGGGTGAGGTCACTCCAGTGAGATCATTGTTTTTGCGCTTGCCAGACACACACCGGTGTGTAATAAAGTTATTAATAGACCATCTTTCATACAAGTGGCATCTGAAAGTCCTTAACAGACATATAATAGAGCAGAGACCAAAAAAAAGGTAGGACTTCATTATAAAACGAAATAAAATAAACAGGTTTTCTAAAGTTTCTTAAATGCGTGAACTGATCTTAGCTACCGAATAACTGCTCACTCACTCCAGACTGCATCGACTGGAAGGTCCCCATGTGCCTTGATGGTTCGCCGTAACTGATCCGAACATCAGCTGACCATAGAGCTTAGACTTTATGATACAAGTCATTTGAATACCTCAGCTCAGATCAACAGCAGAGGGACCACATCAGTCCATTACGGTGAGGAGGCAGACTCTGGATGTTTCACTGACCGCTCCCTCATGTTGACCCTCAGACTGGGCACCAGGCTTCCTCCGGGCGTCACGCAGCCTCCCGGTTTCTTCACGGGGCCGTGGGACTCCGCCTCCAGCGCCCAGCCGGAGCGGAACGTTCTGACCGCAGCAGAGGGCGGAACCGGGCGGCATCACATCCGTAACCCCAGACTGAGGCAGTACTACCTAAAGGGTGAGAGAGTTAACTTTTAGACGGCTGCTGTCATTATTAATGTCGTTTATTATATGATTAGTTACATGTGTGTGCGTTCCGAGGGCACCCGTGTGTAGTGAAAAACCGTGTGGTGTTGTGGTAAAAAAAAAAAAAAAACGCCTATTTTCATATTGTAAACCCTAAATATGCTCCCAAAACACTTTAATTTCGTTTTAAACTCATCAGCCACGTGTCTGTACTGTACAGTTTACACTGAACTCCTGCAGTGCTACAATGTAAATACAGACGTTCCCTCCATATAGACTGTACCGTAATTCATGCACGCGGGTTTTCTTTGGTCTGTGCTGTCGTTTTCATCGGCATAAGCAGTTAAATACGGTAATAAAAAGGCAGGAAAAACAAAACGAAAAACACGGCAACGCTCGAGCCACTCTGAGCAGCAGCCAATCAGCACCAAGAAGAAATAAACAGTGTCCTGGGATTGGCTATTTTCAAACCTCCCGCCTCTTTGTGTTTCTCTCCACAGTACCAAAAAACATTCACACATTTTTATATGGAAATGTAGCTGAATTTACGTTAGTACTTGCATTACAAAATTACGACATTATATTTTGGTCTTTATGTAATATATAATTTAAAGTAAATATACAAACATCTGTATATTGCCTCGAAAAAAGCTGTGATGCCTGGGCCTCGTCCGCCACGCCTCCCCATCCTCGTGCAGATATCTGCCTTTTCCATGCCTGTGCCACAAAAACAGTATTAGTCTGGTTCTCCGAAGAGACTGGAGACTGAAATCGTCGCTGCTGGTCCGCGAGTACGCAGGGGGTTGCCGTACACATACGAGAGGAAGAGTCTCGATACCTAGGAAGTATTTTTGAAGTGTTTTTATTACCGCAGTTCAGAATGCATCCAGTAGGTGTACGTGTACAATTTGATCAGCTTTTTTTAAAGATTAAAGCAGTTTGGGTTCAGAAAATGCCGGCAATGCGTGGTCAGAGAGCGTCTGTGTGAGTGATACTGGGGTTCCTTGTTTTTGAGTAAAGATGATGAAAGAGCTTTCCGTACAGTCCTAGACGTTTTCGCTAAGTAAGCAGTCTCATGACTTCGGCTTGGTCATACGGGGTGGAATCAATTATGAGAAGCCTGCGGGTCTGCATAGGTTACGCTGTTAAAGCAGATGAGACTGTGTGTGAGAGAGAGAAACAGAGAGAGAGAGAGAGAGAAAGCGAGAGAGAGAAGAGAGAGAGAGAGAGAGAGGAGAGAGAGAGAAACAGAGAGAGAGAGAGAGAGAGAGAGAGACAGAGAGAGAGAGAGAGAGAGAGAGACAGAGAGAGAAACAGAGAGAGAGAGAGAGAGAGGAGAGAGAGAGAAACAGAGAGAGAGAGAGAGAGAGAGAGAAATAGAGAGAGAGAGAGAGAGAGAGAGACAGAGAGAGAAACAGAGAGAGAGAGAGAGAGAGAGAGAGCCTTTGCCTTTCTCTATCCTAACAACTGAGCACCGCAGCGCCACTCTCTGAGCGTTTATTAAATTGAAAGAAACCAGTCGGGGGTTAATATGCCTCTGCTGCCCCACAAGTAGCACAAAATAAACTTGCTTCCATTAAAAAACAAAAGTAAATAAAAAAATAACATCAATCCCAGCTAGGGTTTAGTTCAGGAAGTTTGGAAATATTTTTAGAATTCTATTGGAAACTTTCCACTGGAATTGTGGAAATTTATGGGAATTAAATGAGAATTCACTGGAATTTTTGAATAGTTTAAAGAAAACGAGTCATGCGTAGACATAAATATGAACATTTTTGTTTTGTCGTAAACAGATATGCATGGAAAAGGATACAGTTAAAAAAAACACGATGCAGATTTATTTGTTAGTAGAACTTCTAATCGTTGCTTAATTCTTTCGCGGAAAACAACAAAAACACGAATACTGAGTAGAACATTCCTTACAGCTTCGCCTTTGAAGTGTAAAAGTCCAATTGAGAATGTAAAATAAAAGCCGGGCGCTGTTTGCTGCTGATTGGCTGCTGCCCTTTCCCCCGTGGAGCGTCTCGAGTGTTCTAGTGTTTTTCGTTTTGTTCTTCTTAAAGCCCTGTATTTTTATTATTATAAATGGAATTTAATTACTGCATTTGCCTGCTTATACCAAAGAAAACGCGCTGCATGAATTCCAGTCCAGTCTGTACGGGGGTACCATCGGTATTCTAGCACTGCAGGAGTTCAGTGTAAACTGTACAGTACGAATATGGGTGTACCTTCAATTTCCTTTAAGGGTAATGTATTAAGCTGAGGCTAAAATGACAGTGTTTTGGAGCATTTTGGGGGCATGTGTGGGCTTTACACTATAAAAATAGGCATTTTAGGCATTTTTTTAACATCATATCACACATTTGTGGTTTTTCACTATTCAGGGGTTTACTGTATCACCATAATATCTTTAAACTTTAAACTTGACTTCATGTAGTCCATGGGCTCAATAGTCTGTATCTGTGCTCTGGGCTCAAAAGAGCAGCTTTAGTAGCTTCAGAATTCTAGAAATCACTGTGCATGGGAATGCATACTGCATGTAGGGGTGTGCTGTGTGCCTGTGACTGAGGAATAGCATTTATACTGTATTTGCATTAGCTTTGTTTATGCTACAATATATATTTTACAGCTGTATTTCATATTCACAAACTTCCAGTTTATTCCTGTTAGTTCCCATTTATTCCCACGAATTCTCGTTACTTTCCTTGGAATGTTGCAACCTTAATCCAAGCCCATCGTCCTGCTTACCAAACCACTGGATCACCAATCAAGACCCAGTAAGGTCGGATTTAATGTATTAGATTTTTTTTGTTTAGACTGGAAGGATGCCTTAAAGTTTGAAGTGTGTGTGCATGCGCGTGTGTGTGTGTGTGTGCGTGCGTGCGTGCGTGCGTGCGTGCGTGCGTGCGTGCGTGCGTGCGTGCGTGCGTGCGTG
>JBBPDC010026890.1:0-12507 GCA_037974485.1 Hemigrammopetersius urotaenia | reverse complement strand
AGAGCTTATCGGTCCTCCGGTCTTTTATAATTAGGCACCGGGGCCGATTAAGTACCGGGTCTCGGTACCCATCCCTACTCTCTACTCTCTATCTTGCTCCATTGTTGCCATTTTTGACATCATTTTAAAGTTGCTCTTAACATGTGACCAGTGTTAAGTAAGTAAGTGAACATTCATTGTTATTCATACCGTACAACAGTAGCCTACAACAACGGAAGCGCAGCTGAACGAAATTGCGTTCCTCCAGAGGCTCAGTGTGCAGACATAAAAGACAAGCGCATGCAAGACAACATACGGACATTACAAACATTTCACTTCTTACCCAGAAAGTAGGTAAGACCAAGTAAGGCAGCACAAGGCAGCACAGGACAAATAATAAATACAAAAAAATAGATACATAAATATAAAACCAGTCAGTGGGTGAAATATAACATAAGAAGAAAACATTGCACAGAGATTGTATTATTGCACTATATAAATATAATGTAAATATAATGTATTAAGACCTATTTGTGATAATAAAGTGCACAGTAAGTGAGAGAGCAAAAGATTTCACAGAAACTAGCAGCATTATTGGGATCTAAGTTTGATTGTGTATGTTAACAATCCATGTGTGTGTTAAGTGTTCAGACAATTTGAAATATGTGTGATCATGTATGTGACATGTGTCCCAAATGTTCAGTTATTTAACAGAGTTAGTATTCTGACGGCCTGGGGCACCAAGCTTGTTAAATCTGGTTGTTCTGCAGTGCACACTGCGGTAACATTTTCCAGGGGGCAGAAATTCAAACAGTCTGTGTGCTGGGTGTGTGGGATCTTTCATGATCTTTCTGGATCTGCTTTGGCAGCGTGAGTAGTGTAGATCTCGAACAGATGGTAGTAATGTCCAGACGATTTTCTCTGCCGTCAATCAACACTCTTCGATGCATCTTCTGTTCAATGGCAGAGCAGCTACCATACCAGACCAGACCAGACTAACTTCTCTAATGAGTTAAGAAGGTTTTTTCTCTGCCATTTTGGAGGTTTGTTCCAAAGCATCAAAAGATATATGGTTCTAAGGTTTGTTACCTTTTTATGGGTTCTTCTAGGAACCGTCATTTTATCTGGAGGTTTGTTCACACTCAAAACACATTCACAGAAATACCACCCACAGAAAGGTGTGGCATCGCAGAATGAACCAATTCCGGTTGCCTTATTTTTGTACATAATATTTCAGCTGCATTATTGTTCTTGAGGGTTTTAGTTTAACTTAATAAATTACTGTTTCAGATGTGATTCATGCATTGCATTACATATGTTGGACTGATTCGAGCATCAGTAAAATGATAATACCATACGGAAAAATACAGCAGGAATTACAGGCGCTGTATCTTAGCTGGCCTGTATTTCAGGGTGGAATAAGTTGCTTTTTCATCCTAAAAAAGAATTTTGTGAGTCATGACAATTTTCATATGTCTTGATCATTTTGCTAATATTAGGAATAAAAACAACAAAATACCCAAATGGGCAAAATTCACTATTTGCATAGTTTATATATATTTTTTTTTTTAACTCTTTTTGAGTGTTTATGCATGTAAATAGTCAAAGAGCTACAAGTTTTTACTTTGTTTAATATTTTTGCAATAATTATAATGTATTTTCAAAGAATTATGGTGCATCTTCCTAGCATCACTTTATGACATAAAATCTGTTGTCATTATGACTGTTGCTACAGGACTGATGCGTGATTGAAACTATACGATGGACTGCCGTTGTGATATTCATGTTAAACTGCAAATAAGAGAACAGAGCATGTGGTTTCTGTTGCAGGAAATGGAAAAGGAGAAACATGGAAACAGGAGATGAGCTTGTGAGTTCTTTCTTTGTCTCTCTATATATAAATGGCATGATCAGATAAATAGTCATGATCATTACATATTTGGTGCCCCCTCAAAGTGTCAGATACAGGTGCAGCTAAAGTCACCTATAATGGATGAGAGAGGTGATTTCATTATTTCAGCGTCATCACTGTGGTTGCAAGTTAAACAACTGCATACGAAGATTTGCATGCAGTTTCTATTGCTAAATACAAGGCCGGGTACTGGAGACGTTTCTATGTACGTGTATATGAAGACCTTATAGTTCATATGTTGCCCAAGGATTACTCTGAATCATTTACTGTTATGCACTACCAGTGTTGGATAGATTGCAGAAGAAATTAGATTAAAATCCATGACTGCAATATAATTTGGTTTCATTTTTTAGTTTCCTCCTTCTCTTTCCCAAAACAAGTGTTGTTGTTATTAGTCTTAGTGGCACAGCTTTTATACAGTTTAGGGGCACAAACGGCTAATTAAATTCTAATGCTGCCTAATACAAAACACAAATGCAGTAAAAGTAACTGATTATGTGCAAAATCCTTAAAAAAAGGAATAACACATTCTTAAAGGTATCTTTCTCAGAAGTCTTTGATTTTGTTAATAGATTATGTAATCTATTGCTAGTCTATAATAAGCCGTATATAAAAATATAATATATAATAGAATGATAAACAGTGAGAGCTCTTCACCCCTTCAGTGGTGTAACGGGTCAGTGGCAGGGAGTAGCCGCTGCTTTTTTGTTTGGGTTTTCTGGTTGTGGGTTTTCTGTGTTGTTCTGTTCAGGTTCTGGTTCTTTTATTTTTACATGCTTGCCTGTTTTAGTGCTTGTGTCACGTGTTCTTGTTGTCATGTGGTTTTCTATTCATGTCATGTGATTCTCGTTTACATCTGTGTTGTGTTAGGTTCCTGATTTCTTGTGTATTTAAGTCCTGTCTGCCTGGGTTCATGTATCTGTCCATCGCACGTCTTCACTAGAGCGTCTTCATTTGAGCATCCTTGTAGAGCACGTTTAAGGCCTCGCCTTATGTTTGTTTTTGTTAACGGCCCCCGTGCCAGGTTTCATTATTTCTGCTCCTGCATTTGAGAATAAAGAACCTGAGGCTATGGATGCCTTCCTGCCCCGTTCCTGTATTTCCCAGGACAGCTCTCGTGACAAGTGGCTATACCTAATCGCCTGTAGGCTTTAGTCTGACTGTTCTAAATTAATCTAAACGTTTAATATGGAGGAAATATGAAGATCAAATAACTGCAAATAAGATATAGTGGTGAGTGCATACACATCGGTCAGCCACAACATTTAAACCGCAGTGATTAGTGATTAACACCAATTACCTCATCACAGTGTCACCCATCATGGATATTTGGCACTGAGTGAACAGTCAGTTCTTGAAGTTAAGGTGTTGAAAGCAGGAAAAATGGACAAGCGTAAGGATCTGAGTGATGTTAACAAAGGTCAAACCTATACTGGTCTGTCTGGGCCAGAACTAGAGGAGCAAAAGGTTAGCCTGTGTGAACCGATCTCACTGAAAAGCTCTTGTAGCACAAACTGCTAAAAATGTTAACGCCAGGTATTTGTGGTGTAAGTTTCAGTGTTTTATAACCATCCAGTCCATCATGAAAGCCAATAACCCCCAACTCTGTGCATAGTAGTCAGAGCCTACAATGCTCACAGACTGCTCATAGTACCCATGCTGACTCTGTTTACCACCAAAAAAAAAAACTACAATGGACATCAGAAGTAGACTATGGAAGGTGACTTGGTCTGATGAATCATATCAGATGGACGTCTTGGTGCATTTGAGTCGCAGAGTGAGGTTGATGTTTTTGACACCTTGGCTCCTGGCATTTATGTGTGTGTTACTTTGACATGCACCAACAACCTTAACTTTGATGAAGACAAATCATGACAATGCTAGTCCCTAACAGCAATGGGCTCTTTCAGCAGGACAGTGTGCCACACCACACGACAAATGTTGTTCAGGAATTGTTTGAGGAACAACAAGCAAAGAGTACAAGCTGTTGACTTGGCCTCCAGAAATTCCCCAGATCTAAATCTGATCAAGGATCTTTGCTGGAAAACTAGTTTGATACATAGAGGCCCCACAATGCAATTTACAGGACTTAAAGAACCTGCTGCTGGGTCTTTGTGCAGATACCACAGGACACCTTCAGGAGCCCTGTGGAGTCCGGGCCTTGGTGGGCCAGCGCTGTGGGGGATGTACACAATTTTAGGCTGGTGGTAATAGTTGATCAGTGTGAACGGTCTTTCATTCTTTAGGACATACCTAACTTAGTGCAGTGTGCGTTTTCATATGTGAGTCTGCTAGCACATTACTATCAGTTCCATTTGCAACTAACCAGCCGCCGGATGCTGTGGAAGCCTTAGCTATGTGGTTAGAGCCTTAACGATCGGTGTGGGCTAAATACATTTGTTTTCACCACTATAGTTTCTGTACAAACAGTAACTGGACCGTGAGAACGTTTTGTTTTAATTCAAGTGTCTCTTAAAATCACTCAGACTTTTTATGTTCTAACGGCATACTTTCACTGATGAACTTTCATTCTTTTCTCTAACAGCCTTCTGTAATGAACATGTCAAGAAAGTTAAAACCAAAATTAATAATCTAGTCGAAGCTCACTCTAGACTTTCTGCAAGAAAAAAATCTAACAAATAATAAGGCGGGGGCGGCGGCGAGGTGTTGCATACCCCCCAAAAAGTGAGTAGTTGCGCCCCTGAGTAGGTGATATATTGTAAGTTGGTTCGAAAAACACAGGCTTGTTTCCAGAATTCTCCTTAAAGCCTCGAGTCATTGTGTGGATTTAAAAAAAAATTTTAGCCATTTGTTTTACCACATCAGAACAACATGGCTTTTCACTATACGCAGGTGCCCTTGGAACGCAACCCCTGCATGGCTAACGCTATGCTGATACAACATTACGGGTCTCCAAAAACTTTCTATCGCAAATGTGAAACTCCAGTAGAGGTCTAATCTCACCACCTGGTGGTCAGATATAGTAAAGCATCCATGTGCTCTTAAAACGTTATTTCTAATTTTATTTGTATCAAATAGGAAAGTTTATCTGAGACTAAATTTCAATGCCACACAATTACTTATATATAACAGCTTCTAACTAGAAAGGCTTCAAAAGTGTTATTCTAGTTTTGTCGATTAATATAAGACATAGCCATTTTTAGGGGCCAATCTTAAACATGCAGTTTTTTACCATTTATTTGCATATTGTTTAACATATTGGGGAAAAAACATAAACTGTTCCTTTTTGTACATGCCAACTTTTATTTCGTAATTTTCTTGATACATTTAATTATGCAAATAAACAGTAACTGTGTGCACCTTCAGTTGATTTGTTGACTGAAGGTGAGTGTGATCCTTAACCAGACCCTCCATGAGCAATGTTTTTTTTTTTTTTTATTTAACATTGTTTCATAGCTAACGTCATATATCAGATCTCAGAAAGACTTCTGTCGGGAGGATTATTTAAGATTATATAAAACATGAACAAAGAACAATGAACATACCAGCCTCACTAACAGCATGACACTGATTTACACCTCGGACAATAGGAGTGTAATGAACCTGAAGGTGAAATTTGTTGCTATTACTATTAATGTAATAATGTAGAATTGATAATGTACATTTCTGCTGATAATGGAGATTTCAAAGCACAGCCTCCCATGAGCAAAGGCACTTAATCTCACTCAATATGGGCTTATTAATAAAGTAGTTAACTTATTATAATTGAATAATGTCTAAAAGGTATTCAGTACTATTAAATATTTGGTAACTACCATGACATTTAGAGGTAAATATGCACAAAGAGTCTTGCACCATTGAAAAATCAAGATTTCACTTCCAGAACCGACCAGCACTGTGAGCTATAAAATGAGACAAGATGCAATATGACTGTTACTACTGTGTTTAGACATACTTTTATTTTTTGCATTTTGTTTGTCATGCACTTTCAGAAACCACAAAGCAAGCGATTTATTTGGATGTAATTAATCAGTAGCGTTGAAGTAGTGTGTGTAAGCTACATTAGCCTTTTAACTCCAGAGCAAAACTATTGAAGCGTGAACTGTGTTTAAGGGAAAGGGGAAATTGACTCTTAATATTGTTAATTTTGCTTTAATATTTTGCTTCTGTCTCTTGTATGTTTGTTTATTTCTTGTCAAAAGCAAAGCCAAGGAAGAAGAACCGATACTGCCCAGAGCAGACAGTATTTTGAGAGATTTAATTCATTATACGGACAAGTCAGCTGAAGATTACCAGGATCTCAAATCGTACAGGTAAGCACTCAATGAGATTTCATGTTACCTCCTTAACACATTGAGTACAAAAGCTGGGGAAGCTCCTAAAAGGTTATTGATGTGATGATCACACTATTAATTTAGTGACAGAATAGTCATGAAAAGAACAAAATGTTTGACAAATGATGGGCTTTTGTGAAATTTCTGTTTGTTTTTTCAACTTATTAAAGCTTTGAAGATAAAAATTGTACCTCCTGTACCAGCTTTATCAGTCATTTGCACATCATTGGTACAGGCCAAGCCTTAATTCCTGCCTGGGAGACTGACCAAAAAAAAAAATGTCCAAAAAAAATAACTTTTATTGAAATGTATTTCTGTCCTACACTACTTGAGATCTAAGATCTCTTTAAACCTGTTCTTGGGAAGCTGTCCTTTTGCACCCACGTGAAACTAAGACCTTCAGTAATATGATAGAAGACCTTGATTATCTGGACAGAGTAGGCTTGGAAAATTCTATCTATGTGTAACCTACAATCATTTTAATTTAGCACTGTGCTTTTTTTTAACAGTTACTTCTTTACAGCCTGGTTTCTGGAACATGGACTAAGTTGGACTAAATTATAATAAACAGTTTTCCAGCTCTTGCGGCACTAAAGGGATCATCACTAGTCCTCTTCACACATTAAAAGGGACACATCAAACCAACCTGGCAAGAGCAAGAGGACTAATTTTCAAAATGAAATGATCCTGTTACAGACTTCAGCCACATGTTCAAGACTTCCCGTTTTGATTCTGTGCACATTGATGCTCAGAAAATGAACAGTGGGAGCGTACAGCTAATCTAAACAGTGCAATTTATCAAACACATACATGCCTGCTCAAGCTGTGCTGACATCTGTGTATATTGTTGAAGTGTGTGTGGCTATTTTGCAGGCATTAATGTAAAAACAGGGCAGAAATTGTGCTTTGTTTCTGAATTGTGATTACTTGCTGAAAGCTTATTGTAATTTACTGTTTTTACTTTAAAGAATGTGCTTCAAGGCTAGCTTGTTAGCATTCATGTCATCCAGCATGTGACATTTTGTCGCTGAAGGCAAAGCATTACCTTTCCACATGTTTAGGTTTTGAGGGATGTCATCTATTTATGAAGTTTATAGGCCAAGTCAGAATAAAAGTGTTGTACTTGTGCTAGCTAATATTGGCTATCGGTGTTGGTCTTTGTTTGCACTCTGGACACACACAAACACCCACACAAGCTTTATAACCTCTGCATCTGAAAGGTGGTCTGTTATTTGACACAAAAAAAGTATAAATTGTTTTAAGTTAATTTAGTTTCCATTTAGTTCCCAAACATACGTCTTTTTTTCATACGCCTATGTGATTAGAGTGCGATTTCTAACACTTTTAGACAGACATGCTCCAGTTATCTTTTGATTGAACAACCTCATTTGTACCATAGCGGCATGTCTGAGGAAACAAAAAACAAACCCAGGTAATGACATTTTATTAAAAACAGACACAGTCAGTTTCATAAATAATGTGGCTTTAACACCTCAACATAGGGCTTGGGGCTTCCTTCAGGAGTGGACAAACACGAGATAAAAGACTGAAGAATCACTAATTAAGACTGTGGGAGGATGAATGGGCTATGAAAGAGCTTTGAGAATCAATCCCTTTTCATCCATAGAGCACAACAGCAAAGGATCTACTGTGTAACTCTGCCCTCAACTGGAGCAGCAGAGTTACTGAACACACACACACACACACACACAAAAATAATATCATTACAAGTTTGTGTTTGCAGATTATGTACTATTACTGGACCAACACAGACTCCAGGCTTCTGGGCACATAATTGGACTAATGGTGGGGGCTCCGTAGTATAGCGATAGATAGAGCTGGGGTAAATTATAACGACTAAAAAACTTAGACTGGTGTCAGTGATTTAACAGAGCACCTTAACTGAGTGGTGTAGGTATAACTGGTGTAGGTATAAAGGTATGTAACCGGTGGTGATCCTGTTCTGCTGTAGAGTGCCCCTATAAGACTGGTGTTTCTGATAAAATGACCATCAACATTCATCTGTCTCATAGATCTGTTTTTACATGCATTTATACAATCAGAGTTTCAGAAGGTCACTCTCAAGGTCGTATGCCGTGATCTGTTTTTCCATCTCTTTTGCTCTTTCTTTTTCTCTCTATTTCTCTCTCCCTAGTAAGCTTTTAGCATTGCCCACAGTGCTGCCCAGAGACCCAGTCTCCTGGTCCCTAGTCCACTACCTCCCAGTCCCCTGCCCTTCGTCGAGTGGTCTCCCAGTCTCCTGGTATATTCTGTCTGTTCTCTCTATGTTGTGTGTTTTTTATCACATTCTCTTGCTCCCCATGTGTGTTTGTTTACATCTCTGTCTTAATGCCTATCACATGCACCCACACATGTGTCCTGTCTTCCTTCACTCTGTTGTTTTTCCTCTCATTCTCTTTCTCTTACATTCTCCTGCGTTCCTTTGTATTCTCTTGCTCATTTGTTTTCCTTCCCATGTGTGTTTGTTTCTCCAGGTGTGTCTCCTTGTGTTTGCCATCTTAAAGCCCTTGTGTTTCAGTGCTCATGTTTAATTAATGTGTCTTACTTCGAATGTGCTAGACTAAGCATTTTCCCAGTTGTTGCAAAAAAGTCCTTTTGCATTTTTACCTTCAGTAATTCCCCCTTTTGAAACTCTGTTCCTGTCGTCACTTCCTGTGTTTTCTTTTTATATTTAATTTCCTCAACTAAAATACCCAACCCACTTCACCTGTTTGTAAATGACAATGGCTTCTGTATTCTCTGTTTATCTGATCTGTGTTTTGTTTTTTGCTTGCCAGATCAAAACCTGCACTCTACAACTACAGTGTGACGGAAAAGAAACCGCCTAAAATTCTATTAAAAAAAGTAATAATAATAATAAATAAATTATATATATATATATTTTTTTTTTTTTTTTTTTTTTTTTCTAGAATTTTAGGCGGTTTCTTTTCCGTCACACTATATATATATAGGTCCTCCTTGCCCTCTTTAAACATAAGTATAAAATTGAATTATTTGGACAAGAGAACAAAGGGCATGTTTGGTGTAAACCAAATACAGCATTCCAAAAAAATAACCTCATGACCACTGTGAAGCATGGCGGTGGAAGTGTCATGGTTTGGGGATGCTGTACTGCAGCAGCCTGGCCAGCTCACCATCATAGAACCCACCTTGAATTTTACTCTGTATCAGAGGGGACTTGAGGAACATTTGGAAGAAAATAAAAGCTGGAGTCAACAATGAGATCACCAAGAAAATTACTCTTCATACCACTCATGATTCAGAGCGAAAGTAACTCTGCATTTAAGCTGCACAGAGATGATTGTATGGTCAAGAATAGTTCATGTGACTTGTAGTTTAGAAGCATGGTTTACCTTTGGCTTACTGTGAAACACAGTCCTGTGAACTGCACTGAACACTTCATTTGTGCTTTCTGGTTTGCGATTTTGCACCATGTCCTGCATGCCGTGATTTTCTGTAACCACTTACAGAATATGTTTGCTGGTAGCTGGAGCCTATCCTGGGGTCAATGGGCATGAGGCAGGGACTAACCCTGCGCGGGGGGCCTCCCTACTGCAGTGCACACACACCATTCACTCACACACTCATCCCTAAGGTCAATTTAGAATCTACATGTCTTTGGACTCCGGAGTCCCCAATGGAAACCCACATCACCCCGAGGAGAATATGATTCAAACCCCCAACCCAGGAGGTGTGAAGCAACAGTGCTACCCACTGCACTACGATGGGGCCATTTACTTGTATATTTATGTGTAGTAGAATTTGAATGTCTGGTATTTTACATGACAATAATTTAGTGTTCATTTAATTTATGCCACTACAGCTCTCAGGGACACTGTTCTGGTACAGTACAAAAAGAATGTTACACAGAAATAGTGAAATAAATGTATCTGTAAATGTTTTTTCAAAGGGTCCACAGTGGCTTGGTGCAACAGTGACTTGTACCAGTCTGATAGAGCCTGAGCAGCACATAGGTCACATTTAAAAGCTGTGGTACGCCTCTGTGTTTCCTGAGAACTCAGATGAGGTTCTTTTCAGCTACTAAGCTGTTAGATCAACAACTTAAAACTTATTTTGGTTTCAGTTGATTGGTTTCAGTTGATTCAGTTGAAATAAGGAACGGAAAATGCTAATTGCTTACTTGTTGCTGACCCAATTGTTTTATTAGGAAAAAGGCAATTAATGCCTGCTGCTTCGTTGTATTTTTTGTCTATGAAAATTGAATAAAAACTTTTGATCACAAATAAAAAGAAAAAGGCAATTAGAAACTGGCCTTGACCTTTGACATAACCCCTGGACAAAAGAAGTTATTAATATATAAAGCTGACACTATTAAGTTCACCCAGATTTCCTCAGGGAACCATAAATGTGTGAGTATATAAAACTGTTCGTTTACCTACAAGAAATGACTCCTCAACAATATCACTAAGAATAGTATATAGACCCATTAAAGATGAGTATTAGCAACTCATCAAGACATTCTTCTGTGTGCTTTGTGCTGAAATTCAGAAATGTTTATAACAATGCATGATTCTCTGAAAACTAGTCTGACTCTTCTGAGTGTGTTCTATTTTCAACCAGCATTTCCTCTAACTTTTCTTTGAGGTAAACTTACTTCCTGGCATCTTCTGCTCCCCCAGATACAGAGCGTGTGAGGCTCGTCTTTAATCACACCGGGTATGTTATCATCATGGCTGATCTTTGGACCAGGTTTCTGCTCGTGGTTTTCATCATGTTTCCTCTACGCAGTGCAGGTAATACTATAACCAGACTGATACTAATTATTTTTTCATTGTGATGGGAAACTAACTGATCGGGTTGCCGCACTGTGCAGCATCAAACTGCACTATGAGAAAGTTAAAGAGAACTTGTTTCTGTCAGTTTAATGCAGCCGAATAAATGAATCTTTCCTCGAATAATCAGCTTGTTGGAAAAATGTCAATTAACTAACGAGTCCTTTCTGTAAACCTGGGTTGATTCAGTTATTTTGGGACACTTAATTAGACAGAGTCTAAGTATAAACGAATGTGTGAGAGTCAGAGTGGAGTTGTTCAAATGGACTTCTGGTATATATGATAAACTGCACCTATATTGTTACACTCACAGAAATGTATTTCTGTTTATTTCTTGCAGATTCTACAGGTATACCTAAAATAAATATTATTCATCCAGTCAACAAAACTCAGGGGGAAACTGTTGTTTTTCACTGTAATAAAAGTGAGGATAGTGGAGATCTTGGTTGGCGTAAGGACGGGATCACTGTTTTTATCTACAGCCCTTTATTAAATCAGACATTAGAAAACTACACCTCAAGCAGGATGCAGGTGGATCCCAAACATCCATTGAAACTACAGATATTTAATGTACAGCCTTCAGACGCCGGAGTCTATTCATGTTTCCCATCAGAAGCACAGTGGAGATTGGCCATAGAAGGTATATTTCAGAAACGGACATCATGTGAAATGTATTAATTGGTTATATTGATTAAATAGATTTCATGATTAAAACACAACTCTTTTCGTCTGGTTTTGGTTCCAGTCACAGAGAATAAACCACTCGAAGGAATTTTTCTCTACATCGTCCCCTCCGTTATAGGAGCCGTCACAGTGTGTTTTATTATCTTCTGCTCGGTGTGGATTAACAGGTGAGTGACTAGAAAATTCACTACAGTGAAGATAAAAAAAGCAATTTTATTGGAGCCACAAACGGTTCCCAGAGCGATGCCACAGAAGAACTATTTCTGTTCTGTTTTATCCAATAACAACATGGTTCTAAGTGGAGAAATGTGTTTTACATTTCTACGGTTTGTTCTAAGAACATTTTTAATGTAGAAGTTTTATGTAAAAGGTATTTTCCAGTTCACCACACATTCATGAACTGAAAGGTTCTTGGCCCCACGGTGGCACAGAGGGAAGCACTGTCACCTCACACTTCCCAGGTTTGGGGTCTGAATCCGAGTCCTGGCTTTGTGGACATGGGTTTTCTCTGGGTTCTCCGAGCTCATTACCACAAGAAAAAAGGTTACAATTACAAAATAACATTTTAAACATATTGAACATATATGTCGTTTATTAGTTCTCCTTGATTCTGTATTGTAAGACACAGAAGAAGAGATTTTTAAAATCATTCTTCAATGCAGAATCTCTCTAGATCTTGCAGAGTGCTTGGTCTTCTCTCGTGGACTTTCTTATCGAGCTCTCTTGGTTTTGTTTTTATTTAACCATTTTGTGCTTTGGATTGTTGCTCTGCTGGAAGATCCAAACACAAACTGCAGTTAGCTTTGTGGTTGAGGCATATGCG
>JBBPDC010026782.1:0-12514 GCA_037974485.1 Hemigrammopetersius urotaenia | reverse complement strand
ACCTCGCTTATCAGCGAGCCCTTGGTTCTGTATAGCACAGTTTATAGGAAGCACGAGCCTTGCCCCCGTCTTGTATTTTTTTCATCCGTTGTTGTATTTGTTTTCTGTTGTGTTCCTGAGTCTGGGTTTTGTGTTGTGTATTTCTGTTATCTGTTTCCTTATTAAAACTTCTGTTCAGTTCAGCCTTGGCGTCCTCCACTTCCCTACTCCAAAGTCAGCATGACATATATTTTTTCCTTTCTGCCATTTCTGGCCATAACAGAACACAACACTTTTGTTTTCTTTGTTTTTGCCTCAAAATGTCCAAAAGAAATGCACCAAAATGTGTGGGAATAAATGACATTTAACTTTTTTGAAAACAGTTTTCCTTTCTCTTTGAAGGTATCTATTTGGATATATAAGGATTTAATCCAACAGTGATGATAATTTAGGTCAAATCTCCTCCTCCTACTTCAAGCATCTAAGAGGCCTTGTTCCTAACCCAGCCAGTCAAGAACCTCTGAAGAACTGTGGCTTGGTTGTTTAATTTCAGTAACTGGCGATGGTATGGGGCCTTTATGACAAACAGAGGAGTAAGAATAAGAGTAAGAGAGAGAGACAGAATCATACTGGTAAAGGGGCTCATATTCACTGATTCAGGTAACACTCACATTCAGTCCAGCCGTCAAAATCCGAGAGTCATCTCACACCCACCCACAGGAAAGTAACCAAAGTGTACTCAGTGTTCATTGGCTGATTCAGCCTAAATCCAGTCCAGCGTTATAAGCATCACTGTGATCCCCACACCTTCTGCACAGCTATGGTGGTGGAATTCAGCACGGTTATGTGTGTGTGTGTGTGTGTGTGTGTGTGTGTGTGTGTGTGTGTGTGAAAGAGAGAGAGAGAGATATGACACAAGATGGTAATCAAAAGCAACACTTTGTGTTATGTCTTAAGCCCATACAGAGTCTGCAGTTATGAGTTTAAATATTCAATAAACGGGGAAAATTTTCCTCTAAAAAATCAACTGTTCATTCTGGATATTAAATCTCATTAATTCCGGATGTTGATTTCATTAGAGCATCATTCTGGGTGTTAACTGTAGTAGAACTTCATTCCAGACTTTAATTTAATTGAGACCTTCATTGAGGACTTTCTATGGCTTTTTTCAATTCTTTTGAATCAAAGCCAAATCAGAAGCATCCTAAGGAGCATATGAGCAATACAGTGTGTGTGTGTGTGTGTGTGTGTTTTCCTGTTAAATGTACAGTCAGAGTCTGGTGTTTTCTGCTGGCTGGTTCACAGTCTGGCACCAACATCAGGAACTTCTCAGCTGTGCTGATTCACTCAGGAGAGACAGAGAGGAGCCGCCACTCTAGACTCCACAGTCTAGAACCATGCTTTCCTCTGTCCAACCCCTCGGACTTGAGATTTTCTCCTTTTGGTTCTTGTTCTACCGGTTTTTTCTTGGTTCTATCCCAGTTCTTTTAGGGAGGGTTTCCTTTTGAGTCTTGATTCCCCGCATTGGTTCTTCCCCATGTTCTTCAAAAATGTCTCCTCTCGTTTCTTTTAATGGTTCTTCATCATGCTGGTGGAGATCTCCTCAGTGTGTCTAATCGTCTAATGCTCTTTAAGAAGTTCTCCTTTAGAGTCTCAGTTCCTGTCAGAGGTGTTCAGGATCTTTGTGGTGTCTCAGCAGCTTCTTCAGTTCCAGTTTTGTTTGGTAACATCTTCCCTGAGAACTTCAAGAAGCTCCTCCACTGTCACCATGATCACTACTCGCTTCGGGAAACATCAGCAGGTCCAACGATCACCAGGTGCATCATTCATTTCTGAAACTTGATTGTTTTATTTTTGAACACATACATATATTTTTCTCCATTGCTGTTTTAACTCCTAGATTTATACCCATGATTTAAATGTTTTAGTTAATATTTATTGGTACAAAGACATTCTAAGTGCACATCTGAGATGGATATTTGCAATGGAAATCATATTTACTACAAAAAAGTGTCTGAAAAACATGTTTCTCTTTTAGGTGATTTAAGGGATGAAAAAGTTCCAAACCCAACGATTCACAAATGACAGGAGCCTCTGCTGAAGATACAAATCAGTAAAAAAAAAAAAAAAAAAGGCGTGCAGAAAGAATGCGAGCGCAGTATTTACTCCAGCTCGTCCCCTTTGACAGCGTTTGGCTGGTGGATAGAAAAAGGCATGTGTCGTAAATCTGGATATCTGTACACTGAGATGGTCCATAATGGAAACATTATGGAAAAACGGAGCCCCTGCTGGTCGGAGGCCACGGCTTTGCATGCAGCTGTGGCAGAAAACGGCAGATGAGAGGAGGAGATAAGCTTCGAGGTCGTGATTTACCCACTCAAAAACATCCTGTGTCACACAATGTGATCGTAAAACTGACTCTGACTATATTTATAAACACCTCCCTTCATTTATACCCGAACTGAAGCACATTCACTCTGCAGGGATTAAAATGAACCAGATAATGTCTGATAGTGATGGTCTTCACCTCTGGATCTGATGTTCTACTGAGGAATGAGGTCGAGAGTGATGAGGCTCGGGAAGAAGAGGCCTAGCTTTCAAAAGACGCGTCAGAAACAGTTTGTAAGTATTTGGCGCCACCTTGTGGTTAAAGGTGTTCTCAGTAGTTGTGAAGTCTGAACTATTCGCTTCTGCGACCTTAACAAGATGTTCCTATATTTCTAGGTGTTGGAATATCATTTTGGTTGATCACACACACAGGCAGTGAAAATAGTGGAAGTGAAGATATTCTGTAATGTGCTTAGAAAAATGCAATACAATTCTAATTAAAATCGCTGTATGCATAATTTAATACAGTAATCATCTAGATCTCCCTAGATGTGCTTAAATTAGGGCTGGAAAAGTTAACGTGTTATAATCGCATTAACGCATTGTTTACTTAACACCGAAAATTATTTCATCGTGTGTCAAGGCAGGTTTTTAAAAATCCTTATATTTCAAAAGTTCGGTGCCTTCATCGCATTGAGCCATTTAATATCTAATGTGGCTAACATGAAAGAGAACAGGAAGATACATTTTCTTTCAAACAAAACCGCTTTTGATTTCTCAGATCAGTCATCTTTGAAACAGGAATCTGTACACAGATTGTGGGGTAGTACCACTGGTAGTGCCCCACAACTCCAACACACAGCTCTCTACTCACCATTAACCCTGCAGCTAACGTTCCGGAGGAGGGTGACTGGTGAGAAGGATTCAAACTTACTACATAACATAGACAAATATTTAACACATAATAAATCCTTACTGCTACTAACACAAGCCACCCCCCCTCTAACAGAAAAGGCAAACCGGCCACCTACCCCCCCCAACCGCAAGCCTGCCATGCAGCTCTGAGAGCTCGGAGTTTTTCGTGAATGGCCTTTGGTTTTATACTTGCTTACATTAATGTTTAAGTTGATATTTACAGAAATATTTGAACTGCAGCTATGTGACTGTGTTAAAGGGAACACTGCTGTTAAAAAGCCCCTAATTTGTTTAAAAAGTGTTTTCAAGCCAAATGTTATTCCACTTTTGTTCATATTCTTCATATTTGTCTACTCCTATGTTAAGTATTAAAACAGTATGTTTACAACAGACTTAAATGTGCGATTAATCTCGAGTTAACTACGGCAAACATGAGATTAATCACAATTAAATATTTTAATCCGACAGCCCTAGCTTAAACATAAATCTCTCAGTATTACCTTATTATCCTACCACACACTATATTCATACACACAGTCTGTGTATGGATATGTATAAATACAAATCTCATACATTCCTCTCATTTTGTACATCCTACCAACATGTTACTATAACAGTCAGGTTTAAAGTAATGTCGATTATTTTTAAGGCTTGTTACACATTATAAATTTAAACTGGAATAATAGAACTTGTTTAATACCACCTGGGTTCTTTCTACAGCTAGACTTAACAGCCTAGGTCTAATTAAACCCAGGTCACTTGTTATACAATTCTTAGTTTAATAGTTAATAGTTAATAATAGTTTTATAGTATTTGATCATTTTAATTTCTGTATCTTGTTTTTATTGGGTGGGGTTATTTTTAATCTGGGTAATTTCTGCAATTGGTTTATATTATTTTGACCTTGTCCAGTCTGGAGGCAGTAACTGTGGGTGGCCGCTAGAGGTCGCCAGGGTTAATATTTCCTGAGCACACCGGGGATGAGTTAAGTTCATTATTTGTTTCGGCTGCGGGTGCGCTCAGGAGGAGTGGGTTTTTTCTGTCATTCTGTTTTGTTGAAAGTCTTGTTTCTGACCCGTGTACCTTTTGTTTGTTTGTTTTTGAGAAAGAAAATAAAAGAAAGGAAAATGACAAATCTGGGTTTTCTCTGCAACTCCTCCCTCAGTCACACAGCCACACAATAATCTGTTGCTTCTTGTTCTGTAATTTCTTACTGGGTTAAAAAACACGGCCAATACGTGTAGGACTGTGTAGATTATTTTGCTATGATGTGCAACAGTCTACCCTGACCAATACTGTGCAATGTTGTTAAATCATCATTATGTGCAATCTCATGTGACAGTCGTACAAGTGCAATTTCAGTACTATACTACTGACCTCTGAGTGCAATAACTCCAAATGATCATCTATGTTGGTAGAAATTCACTTAATTTATTTATGTATATTTATACTCAGCATTTCTGTATATAGTATAGTGTATTTCAGAGTTTTCTACAGATATAAAACCACATCATTATATAAAACCAACACAACACTGTTTTAGTCTCAATCGCCCCCCAGTGAAGCTCCACGTGTGTTTATATGGATGCTGATGCTGTAAAATAGTGAATCGGAACTAAATCTCTTTTCTTTGGGGATTATTTTACCTCACGACGCCCTGCATGCATCCCTCCACTATGAACGGGTTTAGTTTTAGGACCAAAATCTTCTCAGAACTCGTCTCAGGTGTCAGGCGACGCCACCAGAACCATCTGATGAAGAACTTTCTGTGAGGAACTTTTAGAGCCAGACGTCTGGTTCCATTCACCTCCACTGTGAGCAGATCTCCGGGTGATTCCTCTTTAAATGTGGAGCTCCGCAGCGCCATCTGGCGAAACCACAACAGTCCACACAAAAGACCAGCAGAAAGGAGGAGGATAAAGGAATATGAAGAAGGAAAGGAAGGAATGAGTGGCTGAGGCAAGACAGTGTGTGTGTGTACAGTGTGTATGTGTGCGTCTCCAGGCTGCCTGCGTGTTAAAGTGGGCGGCCCTGCTCCTGGTCTTGAGGAAGAGGAACAGAGGAACCCCCTGCAGATCCAACTCCGGTCCGGTTCTGGATGTTCTCCGCTCGATCGTCCGTCAGGGAGGCGCGCAGGGATCTGGGTTCTGGTGCAGAATGAGGGTGGGGAGGTGTCTGGGTCTGGTACGGCCGGTGGGGCCGGTGGTGGTGGGGATCTCTCTGGGCTTCACCCTCAGCCTGCTGAGCGCCAGCTGGGTGGAGGAGCCGTGCGACCCCTCCTCGGTCCGGCTGGTCCGGGACGGCAGCGTGGCAGCCCGGAAGCCCAGCTCCATTCGAACCGGTCCGGACGGGCAGAGCGAGGACTTCGAGCCGCGGATCTTACCGTACGAACCCGTCCAGAACACCCAGCCCAAGAAGATGTTCAGGTCGGTGCTGCACTCCACGTTTGGCCCTTCAGGTGTTTATTTATATACATACAGTAGGCTACTGTGCAAAAGTCTTGAACCCCCTCAATTATTAATATTTACAGTTCTCCAGTCTTCCTGAAGGACTTTCTAAGACTCTCATTTTCAGTCCAGTCCCTGAACCTGAGCCGTTTCAGAGTGATGCGTTTTTACCATCCCAAGGCACGCTTTCTTTGTGTTCTCTGGGAGGTACCAGATATCTATACAGTTATATTTTATGTGAAAATGTAACTGAATTTACGTTAATACATGTTACAAAATTAGTTCTTTATAATTTAGCACAAAAATGCAAAAAAAATTATATAAGCACGAAAAAAGCAAAAATGTGGAAGATATTTGCAGCTTCCAGCACGACTTTTGTTTGATTATGAAGACCTGGATTCATCAGAACACCCAGTTACTCACCTGGAGCTGTGATTGGTCACCCGGTCAGAAACATGTTGATTGGTTAGAGGCTCATTTGTAGGAGATATTGGTATTGCAGAAAAATTGCAATAAAGAGTAACAGACATTGTTTAGAAATGTGTCTCCTATATGAAACGTTATAACACAACATATGTGTATATATACACACACCTTTTTAACGCGTGCGAGATATATGTTATATCTACTACACACAGGAATTTAGTAAAGCAACAAAAAAATAAAACCATTCAAATCATACTGCTGCTAGTGTGCAAAACTTTGTGCACCCTTCCTCAAATGATGTTTGTTGCAAGAGTAAATAGGTGCACACCCTTTACACACTTATGCAGATTTTAATACGCAATTACGTTTTTATTTACCGAATCAACAAAACCACAAATTGTTCAGACGCCGCCCTGTGTCGGTATGTTGTGTTGAGGTTCAGGTTTCGTTAATGCACCGCTGTTCCTCCTGTAGATAAGGGCACAGCAGTGGGCTTTGTGTCTGTTTTCATCTCCTGCTTTCTTTTCCCACTATCACCACTTGGGACGTCCCGGTGGAAGACTGATGTCTGTTAGTCCTCTTCAGCCCCGAAAGCTTCCAGTCCATTCTGTGGAGTATGTTCAGATGTAAATTAAACGATTTCCCCCAAGCTGGGAAGCTGGAGTGGTTTACAGGAGCTGGTGTTATTTCTGGAACATGTTGACAGCAGCCTGTGGGTAAAATTACATAAGAGATTACATGCAGGACGTCTGAACACACAATCAGAGATTATTAAGGACAGGCTTATTCTGAAGCCTGTTTTTTTAGATGAACACAGAAAAATGTGGTGAGGTGGAGGAAAATGTAAGATATTTCTACTGCCTCATAATTTTATGAATTAATTCACTGGGTTAAAGCATTTGGACAATTTTTAAAAAGTGAATCGATTCTGAAATCATGCAGAGACAAGAACTATATAAATAAATAAACAAAAATAAGTCAAATTAAAAACATAAGTTCCCCAAAGGCTCTCCCTTTTCTCCTGTACTGTTTTCATTTTACACAAATGAAGTAAACTAGCAATAGTCTGTCAAGCATGCAGACTGGAGGGAGGCCTGACTGATTATCAGTCTTTGGTGTTCTATGTTAAGTATGTTGTGGCGCTCAGGTGGCTTAAGGAGAGCTCTATGGAACTGAACTTTGTTACTGTTACTTTTTAAAAACCTTTTATTTAAAAATTCTAAAATATATAAAAAGCTACAAAAAGCTTTGGAATTTTGGGCAAACATACCAAGAGCAGACTAATTAAGGCTTGATTTTTTTTATTAAACATTTTACAGTGATTTTAATATTAGTGAATCGTTTATCCTCTGATTATATTCTTGAAAAAGCGGTTTTCCAAACATCAATATTTTTTGATTGTTCGGTTTGATCAGATATGATGTGGTTGTGTAGAGCCTAGTTATTGGATGTATTATTTCCGTGTAGTTGTTTTTGAGACTCATCAGTATGGTTGGAATAAGGAGGAACTTCAGACTACAGCCTCATAAATGCATGTGTTTATCCCATTGAATAATGTAGTTACAGTGCAGGAGCTTCAACGCTAATGAGCATTTTTAAGCGTTCTCATTCGAGCTAATATTTTCCATTTCTTTCCTGCAGAGCTAAATACATCAGCACGGAGCTGGGGATTCGCGAGCGCTTGTTTGTTGGGATCCTGACGTCCAAGAGCACACTCAGCACGCTGGCAGTGGCCGTGAACCGCACCATCAGCCACCATCTGGACAGCGTGGCGTTCTTCACGGGAGCGCGAGACCGCAAAGTCCCGCATGGGATGTTTGTGGTCACTCACGGAGATGAGCGGCACATCTGGAACATGTACCAGACCATCAGATACATCCTGAGCCACTTCATAAACGAATACGACTACTTCTACCTGGCCCAGGACGACACGTACACGCAGGCCGACCGCCTCAAAGCGCTGGTGGGACATCTCAGCATGGACCGGCTTCTGTACATGGGCAGCCCAGAAGAATTCGTTGGAGGTCAGTGTCCATGGCTGGGTAGCGTGAATGTATTCATCTATATTATACCACAACACAGGGGAGACCAGATCGTTTTAAAAAGGTGAATTCTTCAAAATACCCCCCTTAAATTCAGAGTTTGAGGATTTGCTCAGAGAGGGTTTGCAGAAAATCTGATTTCTTTCTTGTGGAGGTGAATGGAACCAGACGTCTCCAGCACTAATATAGTGGAGGTGAACGGAACCAGACGTCTCCAGCACTAATCCAGCCGTTTTACTCTCTGTTCCCCAGTGGAGCTCCACGTGTCTGAGTGTTTATATGGATGCTGATGATGTAAAATAGTGAATCTGAACTAAATATCTTTTCTTTGGGGACTATTTTACCTCACAACACCCTGCATGTATCCCTCCACCATGAACGGGTTTAGTTTTAGGACCAAGAGTTTTTAGAGGCAGACGTATGGTTCCATTACAGTATTTTTACAGTATAGCATTTATGGCAGATGCTACCAAGAAAGAATTGTTTTTAAATAAATGTTGGTAATCAGTTAAAACCATGGTATAACAGCAGTAATACTCTGAACCCATGTCCTCAGCAGACCAGCGCCAATTTCTCATGGTGTAGCCGTTCCTCCAGTGTATCCTCCAAGACCGTATTCCTTCTAGTGTCCTCTGGAGGGCCACGATTGTTTGGCTATTTGAAGTGACCTGCTATACTTTAAAATAAGAGACATACTGGTCTTTCCAGTGATGCCACATGTGTTTGGGTGGGTCGTCCACAGATTCCACCTCCTGTCCCTCCAGATGCCCTATATATAAACAAACCTATTTTAAGGAAAAGGGGGAGGTCATTGTTTATTTATTGTACTTTTTATTTAGAAATGAGTCCATTTTCTAGTTTGTGTTCCTGTTAGGGATTGTTTAATGTGGTCTGAGAAGAGTTTAACAATTTTGATGTTGAAATAATAGCCCATTTATGAATGTCCTCTAATCTACATCAAGGAAATGTCAGGTCTTTGACTGTCAGATGTCTTAAAACACGCTGTATGGAGTAGCCGAGAGAAAGCAGAGTGATTTTTTATATAGAGGTGATGCTGCACATGACTTTACATGTGCCTCATAAAAGAAAAGTGTTTCTGCTAGTACTGTTTCAGACTAAAGAAAAACAGATTTATACCTGCGGACTTGCTGTTGCTCAGACGGGGCTTGTTTTAGTGTTCTGATCGCGGCTCTGGACTCTGATGGAATGCTGTGGTAGATAGCATTGATTGTGATTACATTAAACGTTTAAGTTGAGGTTCATAAGAAATATTTGAGCTGTAACTTTGTTAAAGGAACACTGCTGTTGAAAAGCTCCTCATTAGTTTAAAGTGTGGGGAGGGGCAGTCTCTGTAACTAATGACTGTAAGTCACTCTGGTTAAGGCTTTACTTATGAGCCCTTTTAGACCCAGCAGTCTCCTCGTTGACCAATTGGTAGAAATAAAAAGACGCTATAATTAAAATGGGTGTAAAAATGCACCAGAGAGTACCGACAACAAACTGCATTGTTTATAGTGTTAAAGCAGCACTGATACCTTGTGAAACGTCACTCTGTCATGTCTCCAGTAGTGGCCGCTATCGGACTAGAATTGTAAGAACATTGGTCTTTGGTTTGTACACTTTTTTTGGTTGGTGCACTTTTGTATAAAGCTCTTATTGTTTTGGTTTAACTTTGTCAGTCCACCCTCACATAACCCTCGGTTGAGTTCTGGTTAGGATTCTCCTCGTTTTGAGTTCTGGCCATCTTTGTTTTGGAATCATAAAGAAAGAGAAAAGGAAGATGGAAGTCTGCATCTGCGCCTCTTTCCTGGACAGGCACCGCCCATATGTGACACACTCCACTCTAGTCCCATTAGACTAGTCTAATGACTAGTCTGAAAATATGGTTAGCAAATCGAACCGTAATGGCCTGTCAAATTGTGTTGACTGTTACACTCCCTAATATTCAAGTGTGTCTCTAGAGGTCGTGTGGTGTTTACACATAGAAACTAATTGTAAGCTGTAATTTACTGGTTTGTGAAAGTGCCCTTTGTCACCATCGTTATAGTTCAGAGTTCTCCCGTCCTCAGGTCAGACCCGGGGGAGCTATTGCTACGGGGGGTTTGGGTACCTGCTGTCCCGCCGCCTCCTGCTCACACTACAGTCCTTCCTGGAGAACTGCAGGAACGACATAGTCAGCGCCAGACCAGACGAGTGGCTCGGACGCTGCATTGTCCAGTACACCGACACACACTGCGTGGAGCAGCACGAGGTACGAGCTTCACGTCCTACAAGTGTGAGCATGTAAAATTAATAACAACTCTTTATATAGCACTTTTCTAAATACGGTCACTTAACAAAAGAAAATAGTGTATAAATGACATTTCTAATGTCACTAGGAAGTGAGTTCTTGGGATTCTTGACATTTTTGTCACATTAAATCAGCTGCACATACAAACGCATCCATCCACCTCCTTCACCAAGACCTTGTTTACACCCAGCCCCTGATCCATAACCTGTGTGCTCGTGCCCTGAAGGGATATTAATGGACCTTTAGATGTTGGAACTGTTCCAAAATGTTCTACAGGCTCAGACTAGAAGCACCTCTTTTGGTTATTAAATAAAAATAGTGACTCAGTGACACTAATTTCTTTAGGGAATAATGAGGGTTAATGAAGGCCTTTACTCTATAAAAACCCACATTTCTGTAAAGCCTGAGTTCTGCTGTGCTCAGGTTCCTGTACTCTGCGTACTGGAGGCCTGTCTTTATAAGGCTGGTCTCGGATTTGTGTCCTCAGTGCCAGTGCTGTGTCTGGTCCAGGATAACAGTGGACTTCTGCCTAATTCCTTGTTCCTTTAAAAGCTTAACAAGATTGGATTCACTTTTTCCAGCTCCGACCTAATCAGCTCAGGGCCGTTCTGTCTGCATGTTGTTTTCTGCACTGTGCTGTGATGTAACACACACACACACACACACACACACACACACACACACACACACACACACACACACACCCCCCAGAGCTCAGGGGAAAATATTTTGCATTTGCAATTAAATGACCCTTAAATTTAAATCCTTTATTTTCTTGTTTTTATTTTTTAACTCCCCTGAGGTCCATTTAAGTCCTAATTCAGTTAAAATTCATTTTCCAGCCTTTTTTTTTTCCATCACTCAGAAATAGACGGGCCATTTCTGTTATCGCAACTAAGACAGATATGTAAATAAACTTAATCCTGATTTTCTGTTCACGTGTTCTCTGCAGTGTGTTCAGAGCTCTTCAGTCTGAAACTCTTCATATTAGGGGAGTGGGTGGGGCTACACAGGTCTGTCAGGTTTTGTGACCTTTTTTAGCTACGTATGATGAATGCAGGGGTGATAGCGTTCCGGCACCACACCGGATTTCCGGCATACTGTGTCTGCGGGAAAAAAAAAATCAGGTCCGCGGATATTGGTCTGTCATTTCTGTAGCTCTGAGATGCACAGGTCAGAGAGCAGCTTTAACGCTCAACGACTCAAACAATACACATACTAGCCGATGAGCCAATCAGAAGTAGGGAAGGGGCGGGCCTTGTGTCTTTGTCAAATAGATTGATACAGGTTAAGGCAATGCTCCCAGTGTTGCCAGATTGGGCAGTTTTCCGCTCAATTGGGCTTCTTTTGGTCATGCTGGGCTGGGAAAATTGACATTGGGCGGCTCTATAAAATTTGGGCTGCTTTTTAAAATATTTAGCGGGTTTTACTGTCAGTATTATCATATTAAAAATATTTTTAAAATATACTAAGAATATTTAAAACCATGGTGATCATATGGAGAAACATAAAAAAGTACGCGTCACTTAGCTGTCCAGTCAGCCGTCACAATGAGTTCATTCAGAGAATCTGTCAAATATGACATGACATCATCAATCAGTGACAGTCATTGGTTCAACTAAGTCACAGAGAGGTGATTTAGAGAGAGATCGCATCGTGCCGAAGTGGGGAAATGCAAAAAACTTTACAGAAAGGAATGGGAGACTTATCCGGAACTAAAATGCTGGATTGCCCCTGTGCCAGAGGATGACTCCAAAGTTGCAAGTATTGTAACACAGAAATTCGAGCACAACTTAATGATTTGAAGGAACATGGCGCCACAAAAAAACACAAGTTTCGTTGTGTGTCAAGTGTTACGTCTTTTGCCGTACCAACGGGGTCTGCTGCAGTAATGGGTGGACATCAGCCAGTTTCAAACCTCCCAGCAATTGTTGGGGGGGATTTGATTCCTCCATGTATTCGCCTCATGTTTGGCTTTAATGGACTGTACATAGTTATTTGTGTTCAACATTCTTCAGTTCAAGAAAAGAGTAATAAATTTCGAGGTAAGATCTGTTCTATAAAAACTGCATGTGACTGACTAAATA
>JBBPDC010026764.1:0-12515 GCA_037974485.1 Hemigrammopetersius urotaenia | reverse complement strand
ACACACACACACACACACACACACACACACACACACACACACACACACACACACACACACACACACACACATGTACACACACACACACACACACACACACACACACAGACAGACAGGCACACACACACACACACGCACACACACACACACACGCACATGCACACGCACGCACACACGCACACAGATGCACACATTCAAGTTCCCCACATCACAGCTCAGTGCGGGTAAAGATGATCCATGGGAAACAGGAATTGAGTGCTAGAGTCCCCCCTCTGGGACTGTGGGGGGTTTGGGATGGTCAGCTGTTCAGAGTTTAGTCATGTAATCAAAATGCTCTTGCAACCTCCAGCATTGCAGATTTGGAGACCTAGATGACTGCATTTCCCACGTTTTAAACACAAATACAGACTGTATAGTTCAGTCACCAGGGCGACTGATAAAAGACTGAGCAGCAGAATGCATGATGCATTCATTTAAGCACTACTGAAACGAGACTAGTTTAACATGCGCTCAGAGGTCATTTTTTACTTTCTCAGTGATTTTAGCCATGTGTGAGTTCACAAGTGGGCCAGTTAGTCCAGGATTTCATAAAATGAACCACAAAACAGGACCTGAATGTTATATTTTTCGTGAGATATCTGTGCAAAAGGATGTCTATAAAATCCTGTGGCTCAAATCAAGCTGATGTGTACATTCCAACCTCAGGTGTATGATTTTAACATTTAAATGTGTAAAATGGGGGATAAAAATTAGATTTTAGGCAGCAAAGGGGTCTGTGGGCTGAAATTTCCCACTCAACAAGGGTTTTTCGGCTTTTTTAGGGGGTGAAGTCAGTACGTAAACCGTGTAGCCCCTTATATCTGTAAACTTCACAGATGTTTGGTGGTAAAATTACATTACCTCACTTCTCCATGGACAATTAATCCCATCCAAACAGCACTTGAGTCAAGTCAATGGAGACATAGGAAAGTCTACAAAGCCAGGCTTTCCAACACAGATATAAATGCAACTTCTAAAATGTTCATGTAAAAATTTATTTAATTTAATTTAATATCCAAACATGCTGTTTCTAGCAGCTGGACCCACAGCACCACCAGGCTGGTAGCAATTCTGTGTGTTTGGAATTGAGAGGTGATTTAGAAAACACAAATGAAATCATCTTTATGTTAACCTAAAAATAAATGATAAAACTCATCAATAACTGACACACCAGTGTCTATCTGTATCTTATCATTGGAGGAAACCAACTTGTGAGTTTTTTGCGTAGCAAAAAGGGCCAAATTCCTTATCACATGGAAACTGACCAAATTCTCCTATTTACTTGTTGAATTAACCTTTAGAATGGATCTATGCTGGGAGCGTAACAAATGGTACCGTAAATCGTTGTCATACAGCAAAACAGTTCCTTATATGGAACTTCCCCTGGTTTGTGTTGATGCTCGAGATGTCGGACGACATGCTGAGCTTTGTTTGGTGCTTCTGTGTCTCGTAGAACCAAAGTTATAGTAATTAAAAAAAACCGTAATAATAATAAAAATAACCGCTACCGGGGTTTAAAAAATGGAGTCACATGCAAATGACCATAAAGAAGAAATAATGACGAATTTCTTTTATTTTAGGTAGAACTGGGTGGATGGTTAAATTCTTTGAATATGTTCTGTTTACACTCTACACTCTTCGACATTTTACAGTTCACATATGAATTTATGAGATATAACAAAATTTTAATTCTCTGTAATACGGGCCCTTTAAATAAAGTCAGACTGAGGTGTAAGGAAATAAAAGGATCCAGCGGGGTTACACAGGCTTCTGCAAACTGCTAAAGCTGGTTCAGTTTTCAGAATGTCTCAACTCTACAGGGCCATTTCTACCCGGCAGACCGGACCTGAGAAGCTGCTCCACAGTGTGTGAGGAGGTAACACAGGTGAGGCTCACTGATGTTAGAGTGTGTGCTTAGGTCTTCGGGGTCAGCCGTAGAGATGACTCAGGAGTGACCCAGGATGAAGCTCTGGTCCCTTTGAAAGCTGTGTGCTTACTAATTATACTCAGTCGTAACAGGTTTAATCACCACTACAATTACAGGACAGTTAAAGGCAGACGGAGACAGGAGCACCCTCAGGGACCACCGCCCCTCCCCACCGCCGCACAACACTCGCCACTCAGCACAGTGCTGGAAGTGGCACTCGGGTGTAATGTTTGCGGTTAGTGACCTGAGGCTGAATAGACCATGACTCTGAGAATCTTCTCTGATGACCAGCAGCTTTTCTAGATGTGTCATTCTTAACTGATGGAAGCGGTTTCTGAGGTTTTTGGATGAATTAAAGCATCATAAGAATGAAGCACAAAAGCTACAAACTATGGCAAAAATACAACAGAATTTGAAGTACTACATTTTGTTTTTCTGTCATTTAAAACCTTGTATAAATCAAGAACATTCAGAAATACTAGGGTAGGTACCGCTGTTGATCTTATCAATAAATGTCATTAATGACTCCAGTATTTACATTTTTGTTAAAAGTCTCAAAATCTAAATAGTCAGCTTCAAATATATCCTGTAATCAAAAACGTTCAAAATATAGCATATTTCATTACAAGCAGAGCATTATTTTAGCTTTATTTAATTGGGTTTAGTGCAGTACGGTGTAATGTGTATTTGTAGTTGACTGTTTTTTTAAATGAGGCACCACTAGTCCCCTTTGTCCAAACCAACTAATCAGACATCAGAAAAACTAATTGGATTTACATTTACGGCATTTAGCAGACGCTCTCATCCAGAGCGACGTACATCAGTGCTTAAAGTAGTCCACAACTGTTCTTAAACCTGTAGAGCTATACTAAAATCAACAACAGCCATTTAACCAAGTTACTGCTAGAGTTACACACCATAACAAACCCTGTCACAAGTAAGGAACAACAGTTAAGAGGGTAAGTGTCTGAGGGATTTGTTAAATATATAGGAAAAGATGTATAAGAGATGCGTGAGCACATTTTTGAATATTTCTGATACATTTGTGAGGTATTGTATATTGTGAACATTTTGAGGTAGACCACCCTAATGCAGTAATCTGTATTATGTATAATTTATTTATTTAATATTCTATTTTCTATTTATTTTTCTTATTTTATTCAGTATTTCTTTCATAATGCTTTGACACCGCAAGGACGCCACCTTCTTTCGTCGTATCTGTTACAATGACTATAAAGATCTTCTGATTCTAAAGTTTTGTTGAGTTAACCCCGAATTCAGTACGTCTACAGATCCATCAGGAGGTTACGCGAGGAAACGCAGGTGTTAAATTAAAGAGAATGAAAGCAGACATTTCAGACATACTGACCGTATGTAAAGGTAAACACAGACAGAACTCAGCAGCACAGCTGAATCCTGAGGTTTCCTAATGGATCTGTGACTAACAAAAGCAGGAACTGTGCAAAAGGCTGCTATTCAGGCTGCCTCTCCTCTCAGACTTGCCTTTAGGTGACTACTTTCAGACACATAAATTCACAGCACAGGCAATTAAGTCTCATAATACGTCTGAGATTTGCTTTCTTTCCCAAACAATGGTAGTCAAGAGTCTAGATTTAAAAGCTGGAGGGGAATTTCGATTTCTACCAAGTGACAAATGAGGATTATTATGGGGTTTCCCCTGAACGGCTGTTCATGCCGTTTTGATATTAATGCCGCATAACTCTATGGAACATCACAAACTCCCGTCAAAAAATGCAGATGTAAACTCACAGATATTTCAGGTTTTCCAAGTCTTCAAAAGCGTCTCTTGGGATTCTTCGTATGTGGTTGTTGTTTAAAAGGCTTTGGGTGGAAGAAAAAACAGGAACAGTATAAGCAAAGTAAACCGGTGGTTATACAGATGAGTCATACATCACAAAGTCTGTCAAACAACACTTTTCGAGCAAAACACACATTTCTTTAACCTACAAAAAAGTTAGCGAATACTGCACATGCGAACAGATTTAGCCACATTCCAACCTTATCAGCAGATTAAGGGGTGAACTGTACTAAGGGGATTCGTCTAGTTTGGGGAAATTGATATTGTCTGAATATCTGAAACAAGATTATAAGAAAAAATGGTTAAAGGGGCTGTCAGCTTATTTTGTTAATCTACTTATGGGTTTAGCAACAAGGTGTTTGATATAGAGATCAAAGCCCCCTCCCACCTGTTGGCAAAAAAATGAGGGTCTCCCTTGAGGGAAAGTGTCGTGCGCTGGCTCTGGTTAGGTGGAGCAATGATGGAAAAAGACTGATGTCATGTGATCCCACAAACCAGTCAGAATAAGAGTAATTTTTGTCTGTTTTTTTCACAGCCACACCTCAGGCAAACCAAAAACTATGGTCAATTGCACCAATGTGGTTTTTTTTTTTAATCTCCAACAGTTTAATATTCAGATGCCAATATCTATGTTTTTATGTTTTGACGAAGTAAAACCTCTTTATATGGACATAAAGTAAAACATATTCAAATAATTTTCCATTATAGATCTCAGCATCACACAGAAAATGCACTAAATGCAAACTGAAGTTTGATGAAGACACACATTAAAGGATATTTGTAACCAAGACAGTAATGTTGTTTGGGTGTACTGTGTTTTGCGCATGTGTTTGTCTGTATTTCTGCCCAGTGATTGACTGGCGAACTGTCCAGAGTAGGAGCAATGGGATAGACTCCAGCACCCCTTCCGACCCTGATTAGGATTAATGTAGAAAATGAATGGATGGGTGCATTTTAGGGTAAATCTATGCTTATTCTTTGCATCTGCAATATGTTTGTTTCTGTGGAGATAAACTGAAGCTGCACTAACAGCCCACTGTGGTCAAAACAAGGGGCCAGCAAATGGAAAATGTAGTCCATGTTTTCTATACAACGCATCTGTCTAAGCGTCTTTTGTCTAAATATCCCAATTCTTCTTTCTTCTGTCTTCATACGAGCACAAATCTGGCTGCATGGAATACCTGTCTCGCTCTTTAACGCGTTACCTTGAAAAAGTAAACAGCTGGGTAGCAAAATGTTCTTTAGTTAAATAAAGAGAAGACGGAGACAGTTCTGTGTGGGAACAGAGATTGAAGGTCATATTTCTGGAAACAAGGGCACTGAAGTCCCTACAACCCTGAAAAACTGGGCGAAACCATGGATGGGAATCTTAGTTTCAGTGATGACATCAGTCTAGCATCTTAAGACCATAGTTAAGCTTAGAAATTTTGCATCAAAACAAGATGAGGATCAACTTATTCATGTCTTTATATCCAGCAGAGTTGACTATTGCATGAACTCTTCTCACTGGCTTCCACAAAAACACCATTATTATTTCATTCTGTAGCACTTTGAGATCGAAAACTCGGAAATGTTTGATGAACAGAAATCTGACAGGTCTCTTAGTTTGGTAGTAGCTGATAGGGCTGCATGATTATGGCCAAAATGATAATCACGATTATTTTTTATCAATATTGAAATCACGATTATTCATTATTTTAGGTAAAACACATTTTTATGTCACTTTCTATTTAAAACCAATAGTAAGTGACCAAGACTTTCAGTTCAAAATGAAACCTAAAATAAGAATAAAAATAATAAAATAAAATTTTCCCAAGGTAAAGGGCTTAAAAAAATAAACATGCAACTGCAGAGTGCAACCATAAAGTGAAATGAAAAAAAGAAGCCTCTGCAGAAAAGGCACATATAACAAGGAACAAACTACAGGCCTACAGACTACACACACACAGGCACACACACTTGTTCACACACACGCACACACACACGTGCACACACACGCACACACACGCACTCTCTCTCACACGCACGCACGCGCGGACACACGCACACTCTCACACGTGCACACACTCGCACATACACTCTCTCATGCACACACGCCCACACACATGCACGCACACACACTCTCATGCACACAAGTGCGCGCAGAGGCGCACACACTCTCACGGACGCACACACAGATACGCACACACACACTCACACACGGACGCACACACACACTCTCACAAATGCACGCACACACACATACACACACTCACATGCGCTCCTTTTTTAGGCAGCTTACTGAAGCCATAATCTCTTGTTCGCCCCCTGGTGGTTGGCTGAATTATTGTTTGAGAAAGTGTTTGATCTGGTGTGCAGCGGAGCTGCTATTAAAATCGTCGACGATTATCTTAATTTAATCGTGGCAGCCAAAATCGTGATTAAAATTTGATTAATTGTGTAGCCCTAGTAGCTGGTGAGCTAATGGTGTCCAGATCTGAACTAAGAGTGAAATGGCATTTCGTTTTTATGCTTCCCACTTGATTATCTGGGCAGCTGGTAGCCTAGTGGTTACGGCATTCGCCCCGTGATCAGAAAGTCCGGGTTCGATTCCCAAGACCGCTAGGCACCGCTGAGGTACCCTGTGCAAGGTACCGTCCCACACACTGCTCCCCGGGCGCTGTGTTCCTGCTGCCCCCTGCTTCACTTGGTGAATGGGTTAAATGCAAAGGAAGAATTTTGTGCTGTTCACACTGTGTGCTGCGGTGTGTTCACGTATGACGTATTCACTTCACTTATCTGCTCCCTTAATCAGTTGCTTCTATTTGTATTACTACTCTGTAATACTGCACATAAATCATGAATATTTGGCTGCATGCTTATATATGATATTGTTTTATTTAGGGCTGCACAATATTAGGAAAACTTGTGATATGTTGTGATAATATTGCTGAGTGTTGCTATGGCGATATCACATGCGATAAGTAAATAAACACTTATCCTTTATAGTGTTAATGTTTTTCTGCTTTGGATTTGCTGGTAACCGACTCCAGACGCTGACTAGTCTATGCAGAAAAAAATGAAATGCAATATTTCCCTTCCAACATGGTTTTTTTTTAAAAGAATTTACTTAAACAGAGCATTTAATGCCTCCCATAAAACATCTGAGCCATTGAACATTGTTGAAAAAAATCTGAAAATATGTTTTTAATAATTTAAAATCTTAAATAAATGTAAACATAATTTAAATTATAGTGAGTTCTTAGCCAGAAAAAATAGCAAAAGGAAGAATCTATAACAGCAGCACAGAAGATGAAGAAACTGCCCAGTGATGTTTTTGCCCTCTTCTCTGTGGCTCTGGGTGAAGAGTTTTGGAAAAACACCATTTACTGCAGTTCAGTCAGTCTGTCGCGATATGTATATTTTTTCACGATATGTATATTGTGCATGTTGATATTGCGATGACGGTACTTTTGCGATATATTGTGCAGCCCCAGTTTTATTGTATCGCTCACTTCGCCTTTATTCACTGAATGACCTGTGAATGATAATATGCTATGTAAAAGTGTGCCAGTGGCATTAAAACATTACATAAAAGAAAGTTCTTCAAGATGTTTACTTTGATAGTAATATGCATTTATTTTTATTACTATTACTATTATTTATTCACATTTTTCTAAATGAGTGGTTTGCATCCTAAATGTTTTCATGGCTGGACAGAAAGCAGTTCAGTGGGAGTAACATAATGTTAGACCAGCTGTGTGATGGATAGAGGACTTAAGGAGGAAGAAAAATACACTCTGTGCTGGTTATGAGGTGACCTGTGTGTGTGGGCTGCAGCTGAGAGAGGCAGAGGAGAGCGCAGTGTCAAAGTAAACATTTCTAACAGTTCACTCATAAAAGTTTGTCAGCAGATAAAAAAAAAAGAGGCAGACTAATGGAGCAGAGAGATACTTACAGTGTGTTGAGGTTCTTCAGTCGTCTAAAAGAGCCTGGCTGCAACTCCTTAATTTTGTTAAACCTCAGGTCTCTGTTAAAAAAGACACAAACATACGGTAAAGATAAACGTGCATAAATATTAACACCTGGGAAAAACAGCATTGTCAAGACATCAACAGAAGTATAAAGACCTACAACTATAGGGCTGTTAATGGTCCTGTAACAAAATTTACAGACATTCAGTAACAAAATACGATCCGTGCATTTGCTATTGTCCATTGAAACACTGAATATATAAACAGGGGTTATATTTAGGGCTGGACATTGGAACTCACACATTATACAATACAATATACTGCCAACTCATACTGCCAACAAGGCCAGACAGATATCGAAGAGAAAGAGAAGATGATTCATAATAGCCTGCATTCATTCAGGAAGCCTCTCTATTCCACCATCGTCTCTTTTCCACTTTCCTCTTTCTCATAAATATATTCTCTTTCTATTCTTTTTCTATTCTCCCCCTCCTGTCTACAGATGGACTGCTTGCAGTCACCGGGCCCGTTAAGACCACAGTGAGCTGCGACAAGCTCAGACACGGGCGGCCTGGATTCCACAAGGCCTCTTTTGTTGCTTCAGGCCATGCTTTCAGCAGCACAACAGAGAGCCTGCACCATAACATGGAAACTATTCAGCCAACTGGACAAGTATCTCTGACTGTTTGGGCTTGCTTGCATAGGTCCTCCATCTATGCTCATCACAACTGTCAGATTCAAACTTGAACTAAACAAGGTGATCTTTCTGCATTAGAATGCCAGAGTAAAATTACTGTCAGAAAAATGTAGAAAAACATACCGACAATGAAAAAAATAAAAAATCGTGAGTCCATAACAAATGTTGAAGCTTTTTTCTGACCGTGAAGATATAAAGGTGGGTGCACAGGCCTAATGAACACATGGGAGTGAAATGCAGTGCACAGTTGGTAGGAATGGGTCATAAGTTTCATATAGTTGAATAGTCAATCAAATATTAAGAAGGTTATGCCACTATCGTCCTGTCTTATAGTTTCCCTTGGTTCATGCCTCCCCCAGTACCCTGCACCCCCCTTATCCCCCTCCCTCACCTGCTCCCAACCACCACCTCCTCTCACAGTCTCCCTGGAGCAACTTGGGGTTAAGGGTCTTGCTCAGGAACCCAGTGGTGATGCTGAAGGCAGGATTCGAAGCCATGACCTCTTGATCCAAAGGCAAGTATCCTACCCACTAGGCCACCACCCCAGAGAGGTATGGGGCAGCTGGTCGTAACGTTGTGAATTTGAATCCCAGCACTGTTAGTGGCACCACTGAGGTGCAGTTGAGCAAAATACCATCCCCTCACACCGCTACTTGGATACTGTGATCTCAGGTGAATGGATTAAATACAGAAAACTTTAGTATGTAAAATAATAACAACAACAAAATAAACTGCTTCAAATTCTGGTCATGTGCACTACAGTAAAACATACCCTGGAGAGGTAATTGCCTCAGAGGCACTGATCTAATATGTTCACAATACTTGAACAATGATATGCTGTTATTGTGATTCTCTGACAGCGTGTGGCCTACAGGAGTCTCTGCCGTCGTCTTGGCGACCCTGCCCTCCTTTGTAATTTCTGCTGTGAGGCAAGAGGAGAACGAGGTCAAGTGCAACTTTGTGTTATGAGAGCAGACATATGTACTAAATGAATAGTGTATTAAATACAATTTTAAAAGATCATACAATAATATTAAATACATGAATATCTATGATATAACACTGTGCTGAGAAAATGTCACAATACAACACTATCATTTTTTCTCCCACCTCTAACAATCTGAAACGGAACAGGTTTAGAAAAGAGATCACATTGACATTACATAAAGCTTTAGGGTGGACATCAGAGTTTCTTTTCCATATCTGAAGGTCTTTACCTTCCAAGAACTCGCGACTAACACTTTAACATTTAAAATCAACGGATAACTTTCAAACCAAATAAGGCCTACTGCCCCGGCCTTCCTAGTCACAGCTCTTCATATTTAAACAACTTTTCACAAAGTCACCTAGTCGTATGACCAGTAATTCACTGCTGGCTCATCCAGCCCAGCTTGTAAATGTTCTCAAAGTTGGATATTATTAAATCAGGAACGTTGAATGGAATGCTCCTTAAATGCCGGGAATGTCTGAGCTTCCCCTATTTTATTAATGCGAAGGACAAAGTACTGGATTTATTGGAATTTACAGCCTGATATTTGTCTATATTCAGGAAATATTCTTTGTCTTTCCTGTGAGTGACAGGAAAAGGGGCACAATCTTTGCAATACACACAAACTGCTTTTGCTTTTATATGAACAGAGAGAGAACTACACAGATAATCAGTGGAATGTTCCCCAATTTGTACTAAAAAAATGGACAGCCACAATATATCTGATGGTGCTGTTATTGTATTGCATGGGCAACATGAAGAGGGAGCTGGATTTGACCCAAATGGCTGTTAACGTGGGTTAAATGTGGCCTAAAGACAATGCAGTATTGTGTGCAATCGGAGTAGATTTTCCTATTCAAGAAACCATGCAGCGCTGTCTGTAGGGCTTATCAGGAGAGGAAGCCAGTGGGAACATGAGGCCACTCAAAACAACAAATTCCAGCAACAGGCCTACTAATCTATCGCAGCATGGCTGTAATTCTCAGTATTGCTAATAGTACCACTATCGCTAAAAATTAATAAGCTGCTAAAATGTCGATCATCCTTCTCTTTGGGGGAAACACATCACTTAGAGAATATGGAACATAGTTTCTGTTGGAAAGTAGTACAGTGACCCCTAAGTTTTACGTGGATCAGCATTCGCCTAACGCAGATTCAGTCCAAAGTGGATTTTTCTGAGAACCCAACTGTATTCCCGTCATCAGTCCAGTAGTGGCTGGAAAAGTTGTCAACAGCCATAAAGAAGAAGAAGAAGCAGAAGCAGAAGCAGAAGCAGAAGCAGAAGAAGAAGCAGAAGAAGCAGAAGAAGAAGAAGAAGAAGAAGAAGAAGCAGGAGAAGAAGAAGAAGAAGAAGAAGAAGAAGCAGCAACATGTAGCATTACTGCTTTACTACCCCCGCCCCATTTTCAACTGTTATCTCAGTTTATTTAGTATTAGTAAGCTGTACCCTGTCTAAACATGTGGGTAGAGAGAGTTATTTCAATGTTTCTTTTGTGTACGAGTGTTTGTTTTCGCTCGCGGCACGCATGCTAATGCTAACGCTAATACTAACGGTTTTTTAAGCAATAAAGTTTTCTGATTATTTATTTACCTTTACATTTTCTTTGAGGGTAATGCATTAAACTGAGTTTAACATGAAATTAAAGTGTTCTGGGAGCATGTTGGTTCACACTATAAAAATAGGCATTTTTTTAACCGAAACACAGCACAGCATTTTTTCACTATACGCGAGAGCTCCTAGAGCGTTGTGGGGATTACTGTTTTTTCTCCAAAAAAGTAACTTTTCAGAAAAAAGGGGAAAAATATCACTTAATTTGAATGGAAGTCGATGTAAAGTCTATTTCCCCAAGTAAGTGTGGACCATGTATTGGTCTATTCGTTATGAAATTCTTACACAATGTTTTACATGAAAAAAGACAAAAATGGAGATGAGGTTCTGTCAACCATAGTCCAAGTTAGCGAAATTATGAAAGGGGAACGGAATGATATAAAAGGTCATTGTCTCAAAACGATCATCTTTTTTGCAGCAAAGCCACATACTCTAACAGCATATTAATGATAATATTTATGTTAATATGTTAATAAAACACACAAGCAGGGGAGAAATATACTTTGAGGTTCACTACGAGTTCCTGAGATCTATGAGTAACCCACGTTAACAGAGCCTAATATGTGGATTCAATTCAGTTCAATCAATGAAAATGATTTTATAGAGCTGTACTCTTGTATTGGTCTGATACAAAGAAATAAAAGTTTTGCAGTCAAACTTTTTAAGCATCTGCCACATAACAAAATAAAAGAGATTAGAAACTTTTCAAAAGAAAAGTTTTCTGAGGAGCCGTGCTTCTATCTAATTTAACCATAGATAGAGATGGACACAGCCAATGAGAGGACCTTGATACAGGCAGAGCATTTTATAAATATGTACTGAAGTTACAGCCTTATTTTATAGTACAGAATAATCTATGGAAAGAGCACCACCTCACTCTATACACATTACAGTAATAGGAAACTGCTTTTTAAACACAGTCACTGCATTTTTCCAATATACTTCAGTCCGTGTGCTGGAAAAGAGTGACGAAATGTGTGCTGACGGAAACCGGAAGTGGCCTGATTACGAATGCAGTCAATCTCATTAGCTCTAGTGAAACAGAGTCAATAAACACATTAAGTTGTTTACACTGTGATTGCGGAGATATAAACTGGTAAGCCACTTACTGGATTTGCAGCTTTCCTTAATTTCACCGGCCTTTTAATCCAACAGACAGTAGGTAATAATAACCTGGTGGTTGTTTAGAACAATGGAGTCAAATTCCCTCATATTATGACCTGCATTGAGGTAAGAATTTCTGGGCTTTCTGGCATAAATCTTATTATTGAACACCAAAGACTGTCAAACTGCCACCATGCAGAGATTTGAAGAGCATTTTAACACCCCCAGCCATAATCTGCCTCTTAAATCGACCAGAAAACTTGGAATGTGCTACCTCAATGAATCTCTTGATGCTACTGGCAGGAAGACACACACACACACACACACACACACACACACACACACACACACACACACACACACACACACACACACACAC
>JBBPDC010026754.1:0-12516 GCA_037974485.1 Hemigrammopetersius urotaenia | reverse complement strand
TCAGTGTCTTTCTTAGAGAAATGGAACTGATCCACACGGCAGACATGCTGCTCTAATCCAGTCTGGAGCTGCAGGTTGCGGGTGTTAAATGCATTTTTTGCCATTTTCAGGGGAACATTTTCAGTGGCCGAATATTTATCCCTAATGTGTAAACATTTCAAATCTTCCTCAAGAGGGATCTCAATTTTTTTTTACAAGCCAGGTCATTAAACAATGTCATTATTTGTTACTGTATTATTATATCTTTGATTGCAGTTGCAGTGTTTAATTCCACAAACTATTGCATTCACTTTCAGCGTAGCCATTAATCTGATTGTAATGTGCATTTCCTTCACACGGAGCTCAAGATTTCAGCAAATTAGGAATATTATTGTTTGTTGGAAATTGCATTATAATATAACTTTGGCCCATTTGTACTCTAGAACACTTGTACATTGTTTCACCTTTGGATATAGGATAAAGCTTTACTCATTTGTAAAGGCGGCGCAATTTCAGCTCAGGTTAAAATAAAGTTTCAGCAATTTAAAAGTCCTGTGTCTCCTGGCTGTCGTGTTAATCGATGCCTGTTTACGGTTTTGTTTCATAATCGCTGGTGGTAAGTGTGATAGTCTAGTTGGATCAGTTCATTTTAAAATGGGTGGATCAAGCCTTTATCACGATGAAGGCATGCAACACCCTTCCTAGGAAAGTGCTGCATGCCTCTCGTAGTTTCAATCGAGGACGTGTGCAAATCTCCAAAGCATCTAAGATTTAAATTCGTTTTTTTAAGATGTTTCAGAGAGGGTCGCAGCGTTGAAGGTTTATGGTTTGGTGTTTAATTATAGTGTTAATTATAGGTTAATTTATCTTCACACACACACTTGTGTCCATCTCTGAGCAACATTGTCTCTTTCTCTTCTCCAGAAAGATCCGCTCAGTAGCTCAGAGACTGACATCCGTAAAACCAAGCGCTTCCCAACCTTCTCTCTGAGCTGGATGAAGAAAAAGAAGAATAAGAAGAACGGGGTACTGTCCCAAAGCATTGCAAATATCAACTCCGCATCGGAGATCCACAAAGAGCTAAATGAAGACCAGGTACACAGGCATGCTGCATTTGACCAGCAGGTACTCCGTCGGGTGGAAGAGCCTAAACCCACCCAGGCAGCACCTTCTGCTTTAATCACTGACCAGCCTCAGCACCAGACGGCAGGAATCATGGAAGCTGCCAGCCCAGGGACAGTCGCTTTTATGCCAGTTAATGTGGAAAGCAACTCCATCTTATATATTGATTCTGATAGTGAGGGTTTTCACACCCCTCCAGAAAGTCCTGGTTTAGTTCCTCCAGCATTTGTTCATATACATACTGATGCCAATGCCTGTCCTACTGAAGCATCTGCTGCCTGTTCCAGCATTAAAACCAACATAAACACTGAAATGATGACCATGGCTGACGGTGCCACTCCTGAAACTGCCCCAGATTTCATCACAGAGAGTCCTGGCACCACACCAGTGTCTCCCAACATACTCCTCAGTACAAGCATCCCTGCTGAGAGTCTCACGAACCCGGAACATCCTGCAGATCTCACAGAGCATTACTTCAGTTCTGAGGTTTCAGGGTATGAACCCACAAGTGCAGTTTCAGGCATCAAGCCCTTTGCCAGCAAGGAATCATCTTCTGTCTCTCCTGAGACAGATGTCCCATTGTCTCCTGATATAGTTGGGTCACTTTTCAGCACCAGCATCCCTTCTGAGAGTCTAGTGGATACAGACAGCTCTGCCTTCTTTAAATCTATGGTTTCAGAGTGTGAACTCACCAGTGGAGCTTCAATCAAATCCTTCACCAGCACTGAGTCATCTTCTGTGACTCCTGAGACAAGCGTTCCCTTTGTTACATCAGATTTCACCACAAAGAGTTCCAGCACCACACCAGTGTCTCCCAACATACTCCTCAGTAAAAGCATCCCTGCTGAGAGTCTCATAAACCCAGAACATTCTGCAGATCTCACAGAGCATTACTTCAGTTCTAAGATTTCAGAGGGTAAACCCACCAGTGGAGCTTCAATCAAGTCCTTCACCAGCACTGAGTCATCTTCTGTCACTCCTGAGACAAGCGTCCCCTTTGTTACCCCATATTTTACCACAAAGAGTCCCAGCACCACTCCAGTGTCTCCTAGTATAACTGAGTCAGTCCTCAGCACCAGCATCCCTGCTGAGAGTCCAGTGGACACAGAACATTGTGCTGAATTCAATTCTAAGTGTGAACCCGCCAGTAGAGCTTCAATCAAATCCTTCACCAGCACTGAATCATATTCTATCACTCCTGAAACTGCAGACGTCCCCTGTGTTACCCCATATTTAACCCTAAAGAGTCCCAGCCTCACACCAGTGTCTCCTAGTATAGCTATGTCAGTCCTCAGCACCAGCATCGAGAGTCCAGTGGACACAAAACACTCTGCCTTCTATAATTCTGTGGTTTCAGAGTGTGAACCCACCAGTGCAGCTTCAATCAAATCCTTTAGCAAGGAATCATCTTCTGTCACTCCTGAGACAAGCGTTACACCAGATTTCACCACAAAGAGTCCCAGCCACACACCCGCGTCTCCCAATATAGTTGGGTCAGTTTTCATCACCAGCATCCCTGCTGAGAGTCCAGTGGACCCAGAACGTTCTGCTGGCATTAATTCTAAGATTTCAGAGGGTAAACCCTCCAGTACAGCTTCAATCAAATCCTTCACCAGCACTGAGTCATCTTCTGTCACTCCTGAGACAAGCGTCCCCTTTGTTACCCCAGATTACACCACAAAGTGTCCGAGCCTCACACCGGTGTCTCCTAGTATAACTGGGTCAGTCCTCAGCACCAGCATCCCTTCTGAGAGTCCAGTGGACACAAAACACTCTGCCTTCTATAATTCTAAGGTTTCAGAGTGTAAACCCTCCAGTACAGCTTCAATCAAATCCTTCACCAGCACTGAAACGTCTTCTATCAACAGCCTGGCTGTAACGGGACACCAGCTTAATGCTAACCCTGCTGTTGATAGCACAGATCAACTAAGTAACTCTAAACACACTCAAAACCCAGAGATACACAAACGGGAGGAGCTGATGAAGCCAGTGGAGCCCATTACAACTGACTCCATCGCTGAAGAGTCATCACTGTGTCACATTGAGGCAAATAGCATCTCTGTCTCAGTTTCCGGACAGAACTCCCTCTCTAGTTCAACCCTCAGCCCTGCTGAACACACGTCTTCTAAAATCAGACCTCCAGGTGTCAGCAGGGACATATCTCTGACCAACAGTGAGAAGCTTTTTGCCAGCACTGATGATTCAACTCCAGCCACTGTTCTTCCAGTTCTTCCACCTGATAATGCAGTCCCTAAGACGGAGTCTTCTCCTCACAATGCTGCTTCTGGCTGGGTTTTGCCCTTCATAGATGATGTTTCTGTTGACTCACTCCCTAAAGATGATTCTGGTTTTACCCACACACCTCTGCTCTGTCCTGTCTTTCCAGAGATCATGTCGTCAAACACTGAACTTTCCAGCTTCTTTCCTGATCGTCGCGGCACTGAAGGAACTGACTCCTACTCTACTGATGTCACTGACTCAGACCAGCCTATCCTTGCTGTCGTTGAACCGGTTTGCCGTGGTTCTGAGCCTGTTCAGCTCCAGAACGAGTTCAAGATCTCGCCCAGAATCCCAGAATCTTGCCCTATTGAGCCGGAAACGCGCGCCTTCGACTCCCTAGGGTCCTCATCCACCACTGGAGCAAACAGTGTCTTATCAAATCTGCCATCTTGCTTGGTGGGTGACCGTTCTGGGCAAGAAACTCGAAGAGCTCCACCAGAGCCAGAAACATGCACCAGTATCTCCACTGAGACTTTTAGCCAAGTTACTCTAAACACTTTGCCCCTTGAGTCCCCAGATCACACGACTACGTCTCCACACATCTCGTACAGTACTCCCATCCCTCTGGCTGAACGGCAGAAAGTAAACACAGATGCTAAGGTTAATTTGAAAAGAGAAAGCCAGGAGCAAATATTGTTTCAAGGGCAGGACGAGTTTACCAGTCGCACTGAGCCTCTGTGGACAAGTGTGACACCTGGAAATGCCGTTGAGTCAAAGGTGAATGTTCTACAGTCTGTTGACGCTCTAGAAAGTGGCACTGAACACCCAGCAAAGGTCTTGAAAGAATATGAGGTTCACTTGAGCTTAATAGGGAGGGAAGATCTTGCAAGAAACCGGCAAATGGACATGGTGGAGAGAGGCAAACGCAAAGGTGAGGTGGGGTCTTTTAACGTGTGTGAAGATGCTCTTCAGAAGAACCCCGGACTTCTGCAAAGGGCAGCAGAAGCTCAGCGAAACGCAGAAGCTCAGGACCGGTCAGGCAGAGAAAGTGAGCTTCCAGGAGCTGAGGTGGCTCAGCAGCTTTCGTCTCTGGCTGTCATTGAACCGGACGTGCCAGTCGAACGAGTGCCTGAGGAATTCGCGGCCCCTCCTTGGAGCGCGCATGAAGAGGCGTCAGCCGCAGACTGCAGCCTGGCAACACACACTCAACTGGGGGCAGAGTACAGCCCCTCCCAGGCCATGCTGTCTGGTTGTCTGATAACACTAGAGGAGGGCCTGGCTGGGGGCGGGGCTATAGGGAACCTCCACGCTAACAGACAAGATGGCAAAACACAAGAGCAGGTGACACACATAGAAACCAGCAGACCGTCAGGAGAGGATACTTACACTCACCTCAGAGTGAGGACAGGTGGAGAAGACTCCCACACTGAGATACCACAAGACCGAGAGGTTCAGAACACCGCTGTTCTGTACAGACCACACACAGAGGCAGAGACAGAGAGCAGCAAGGGCGAAGGTGCGGTCGCCACGGAATCTGCTGACCATGCCGATATCGGACATCGGCGCGGCGCAGGTGTGAGCAGCCTCAGCCCAGCAGACACTGGCGGCTTAGGTGTGCCCAGGACCTCCACTGAGAGAAGCACGTCCACCGCCGGAATCATCGCTTATGTGAGGGAGTTTGACCTGGATAAGAGTGAGCAGGAGGACGAGAGTCAATCTACAAGCTCTGACCAGCTGCCTCCAAAAGACTACAGACCGTCTGGCCCGTAAGTTTGCTTTTATTTTTTGAGAATCTATTTGTCGTCACCATCATCATCATCATCATCATCATCATCATCAAAACATAGAATTTTTAACTTACACTGAATGTACAGATGTCACTGGACGGCCTGTATATTAAACAAATACATTTAAAAATAGCTCAGAGTGTGTTGAACACAAAATAACAATTCAACTGTAAATATGAATCTAAAAATAAATTGGGGAAATAACCCAAAGGCACAAATGTGACACATGGGTCTGTTTAAACTGTAGTTTATATAAATAATAAAGCCATAGGCTTGTTTTAGCACATTTGCATTTAAACTAGCTCATGTTTCATTGAACCTCAATGAATGATATATATATATATATTTGTTTAGCTTAACGAAAGGTATGCTGAAGTCACAAATGTGGCCACATCTACTTTCTAGTGTTAAAGAAGAAAATCTTTTTAGAAAGATATTTACTTTTAGAAATGTCATTGATAGAAGTTAAAACGTTTAAAAATGAATCGCCACCTTCAAGTTGATGCACCCTGATGCGTTTTCATGCCTGTGTGCATGTGGGGATGTTTGTCCTTTATCCTCAGAAGCACCGCATGCTCAAATAATGAAGCCTTTCATTCAGCATCTCCTGTTTCCATCCTACAACTTCCCTCGTTCTGCCCCCCTTCCCTCTCTATACCTCTCTCTCTCTCTCCCTTTTGCTGTGCCCCCTTTCAAGCTTCTACACAGACCCTTTTTCCAGCCATTGTGATAACATCTCAGTGTCCTTCAGAGGCTCCCATGAGGGCCACTGTGAAGATCGGGGGCTCACCTGAGGTCAGATTCCTTCTCTGGTCTGAATAAGGATTCTCAGGGCTGACAAAGGCTGACCCACACTCAGAGGTCTCTCATCAAGCGGCTGAATGAGCAAAGCTAGCCAGGCTGCGGGTCAGTAATGGACACCGTTTAGCTTGTGCTGCGTTAGCACAGTCCAGTGGTCACCTTGGTGTGCAAAGCCCTCAGTGAGATCCTAGCCTTGAGTTCACCAACCGTAATAGACAGCAGTCGATCTGTTTTATTGAGATTTTTCCCAGAATTGGTCGAAGCTGATACATTTTTTACGCTATATATTTCATTTAAGATGGTCATAATACACTACAGGAAAATACATAGCCGACAACAAATATGACCTAATACGTTCTGTAAAAAGTTTTAATGCACTTATTACAGCTGTTTTTAAAACAAAAAATGAACCTAGAACGAGAACATAGAAAGCCATATCAAGCAACATTTGACTTGACATCTGCAAATGATCCCAATGCCTGTTTTTATAGTGTAAACCATAAATATGCGTCCAAATGTTCTCCCAGATCACTTTAATTTCATTCTGAACTCAGTTTAATACATTACCTTTAAAGAACATGTAAATATTAATATGGAAAAGTCAGGAACAAGAGAGAGACAGAGAGAGAGAAAGAGAGAGAGTAAAAGAGAGAAAGGGAGAGAGAGAGAGAGACAGAGAGAGAGAAAGAGAGATCTGTCAATCTGTCTATCTATCTGTCTGTTGATCTGTCTGTCTATCTGTCTGTCTATCTGTCTATCTATCTGTCTGTCTGTCTATCTATCTGTCTGTCTATCCGTCTGTCTATCTGTCTGTCTGTCTGTCTGTCTATCTACCTATTTCTCTCTCTCTAAGTATTAGTATATATATTACATAAATATGTACCCATCTCTCCAGCTTTTCACACAGAGAGCGCGGTACTCGGTTGACCCTGCTGTTGTCATTCATTTCCTCGTTGATTGGTGCCTCGCCCAACAGTAAGGCACGCATCGCTATAAAAGGGTTCAATGTTTCATATGAATGGGAGAGGCACTGGTGCATTCTGGGGCTTGACCAATAATTGGACCATTTGTTCAAAGGTTAACTGATACTAGAGCTTACGCATTCTTGGAATCTTGCTCCTGAAAGTGCCACTGATGCCCTCTCGCAGATAACTGCCCTCCCTCTGGATGCATTTAAATCTTCTATCCCTCGACTGCATGTTTGATGCGAAGGGGAGTTTGTGCTGCCCTCCAAGTACATTTACGGCATCTTCTGCAGCATCTCACCAGCCCCAGTTTAAACATCTAATCTCTGTTGAAAGCCACACCTCATTCCAGGCCTCGCATTTCATGCACTGCATGCTTTGACAGTCCTGCGTGTCTTTGTGTTTACATGAGGAACATGTTTGAATGTAAAGAATCTGTTAGTGAAGCTCCCAGTGTTACTAGATGGCTGTGCTGCTTCTGGCCATGCTTGTTTTCAAAACTGCCGAGTCGATAGGAAAGAAGATGACAGCCTCTGGTTTTGAGCTTAATGATGACAGCTGGGTGTACATGTGTTTTACCACATACTTTACATAGAGTTATATCTACTCAAGTGAAATTAGTACTCTACTGAGGATTTGCAAATCTGCAAAAATACATACAACTTTATAGCGCTTCAAAACGTTTTTTACACAAAAGTAATTTTTAATGGTATTTGATAAGCAGGATGATCGTCAACTTGCCGCGGGGCTCAGCGCAAAAGTAGGCGTGGTTTTCTAAACTCTCCTGTCCCGGCTAACAGAGTTAGCACTAGCGCTAGCTCCGTTAGCTCCAAGAGAGAAATGCTGTGGGCTTTGTAGATTCTGAACACTCAGAGACTTTTAAGATTAGCTTTTCCTCCAAACGTGCTTTGTGTGTGCGTGTGTGTGTGTGTGTGTGTATCTGTTTGTGTTTAGACGGGGCAGACCGAACACTAGCCTGCTTCGATACTTTGATTGTATTGGTCGTGCAAAAATGCATCACGGCGAGCTGCGGTCAAAGTTTAACAAATTTCACCTTTGACCACTGTGTTCCCCCCAAAGGCCGCCGAGTTGCGCTCTTGCGATGCGCAAGCCATAGAAAATAATGGGTTTCAGAGCAAAGCGCAGCGCATGCCGCGTTCGGTCTGAAAGCCCCTTAAGTCATTAAAAGGTCTCTGGAAAACAACGATGCAAAACTGCAGTCAACACAAAATGCTTGAAAGGTCTTTAACCTGTGAACTTGTTTTGCCTCAACCCCCATCCAGCCCCCCCCCCCCCCCCAAAAAAAATTATCCACCACCCCACCCAGTGTCGGTTCTAGACCAAAATGACCAGGGGGGCCGAGGTGGGGTCAGTGTGTTTTTAGGAGGGGGGGGGGGCACATATAACAGCAAAACATTATTTCAGTAAGTCAATATTTTTTTTGTCAATATTATATAGGTCAGTATTTTATTTTATATTGAGCTTTTCATCTATTTTCATTACAGTTCTTTGTCACAGCATGAAATCACACCATCTTTTAAAATCACACCGTCATCCTCTCACTGCAGTGAGGAGGAAGCATAGAAAGAAAAAAGAAATTCACACACAGTGAGTCTCAAAATCCCATAAAGCGTTTGCGCGTGTCTCGCGCGTGTGTAGCACTTTAGTTCCGTTCTTCGAGCAGCGCATGTCGCGATAAGAAATTAACATCTAAATCGTTGGCTGTTCGGTGCAGGGGCCACAACAGGGGCCAGGAGCAATTCTACAGGGGCCCTGACCCACACTGACCCCCGTCTAGAACATATGCCCACCTCTTACGTTTTGTATCGGTTATATTTAGATTTAACGACAAAGATATTAAGCTTCTTTTCGTAACACCTGCCATGTACTGGAGAAGAAATATTCTTTTTTCTCAATTATTCAACTTAAAATAAAACTAAAGCAGTACAAGACTTTATTTGACCTTCTTGATACATTGCAGTAATAAATGTTGCATGATTAAGGCGGGTGAGTAATAAAGGAAAGAATGCCTTCATTAAGGATGTTGATTAGGTACTTGTTTTATTAGAGAAAATCTAATTGGAGCTATTTAGTTTATATCAGCTCAGTGTTTGAAACACTGAATGTAAATTAATGTATCCATAATTTTTGACAGATGCCTTACTGGTGCAGTTACCTACTCTAACTTCAAACTAAATGACCAATGCTTTTACTAAAGGGCGGCATTCATGAGGCTATATGACAACATCAAAAGCATTTAAGTAACAAACAATGTAACCATTCATTTAGGCCAGTTACAAAAATATATATATATAGTTCTAGAGACTTCTTTGCTTTGTTGTGTCACCCAACACCGCCCCTTGTCCACCTCTTACTGATTATATGTGTTGCTATTTAGCTGCATAGAGCCACATCACACTCCTGACATTTCAAGTGTCTACATTCTTGACATTGCAAAAACATTTTTATATTTCAGCACCCCTTGTGAAATCTCAGTTGTGCTGGAATTCACATTTCACCTGTGTGACTATTTCTGAAAAAAAAAAACTGTGTGAGCGTGCGAAGGCTGTGAGTGAGGGGGGAGCGTCTCTACAGTTAAATCCCTTTTGATCTGCTAAGAGGTGCATGTAATGCTCTGGTTGACTACCAAGTGATACCAACAAACACTTATATTATATTATATTATATATATATATATAATATTTATTTATTAATACTGATCTATAGCGCAAACGTTTATGGCATTTCATTGGAAACGCCTTCTCCTCGGTTTAACCGTGGCGTTTGAAGTGTGTGAAGTGTGACTCGAACGTGGCTTTAACGAACGTGGGAGCAGTGGCTTGACTGGTTTTAAAGGGTTAACAGAAGCCCTGTATGGGTTTAATCCACGTGAAATCTCTGAAGACCACCTGGCTGAACGTCTTCATACTTGCAGGAATCAGGGTCATTGTACCAATCAGAGCTCGGCTGCTGTCGGAGGAGGCGGGGTTTACAGCCCACGCAGCGCTCTATGTTTCGGCTGCAGTCCAGAAGAGGACAAGGTGTGGGGTGGGGGGGCTATAATGGTTCTGTGCCCGTGGTGCTCAAGCCTGTCATCTCTTCGCAAATATTCCATTCTGTTACAGCAGGAGCGTCATGGCGTCAGGGTTGCCAACTCTCACGCACTAAGCGAGAGACACACGCCTGTCATGCCTTACCGTTGAAAGTCGATTTTATCGGCTAAACTCGTCAGCAGCTGAAGAACCACCAGCACCCCCACCCACCCACTCAACATCGGCCACACACCCCAAAATCTCACTGTAGGGTTTTTGGAATATTTGGCAACCCTGTGGCATCTTTGTGCATCTTCATGCCGGACTAGAGATTGGTTAATTCAGTCAAATAGTCCCTGAAGCTGCTAGCCTGGGCTTGGTTGATCGAGGCTCTTTGTTCTCCAGTGTTTGCATTAAGAGAACGCTCTCATAACACCCTCCTGTTAAATCTGGCAGTGGGTGTTAGATACGCTACCAGTCAGGTCTCTCGTCTCTCGTCGTTCACTGGCTGACTTATGATGCCGAGCTCACTTGTTTTATGGCTCAGTTATGTAGTTAAGTTTTATGGCATACTTCATAATTACCTAACAATAGGCATTATCAATTATCAGTCATATTTAGATTTAATGACAGAGATATCAAGCGTCTTTTGATAAAAACTGCCATGTACTGGAGAGGAACGATTCTCTTCTCTCAGTTGTTCAACGTTAAAATTTTTGAAAAAATTACCTTCTTGATAAATTGCAGCAATTAGTTGGTAATTTGTGATTAGGTGCTTGTTTTCTTACAAAAAATCTAATTGGAGCTATTTATTTTATATTTTGAGTTCAGTGTTTGAAACACTGAATGCAAATTAATAAATTTTTGACGCATGGCTTACTGGTGAATTTTATCTCCTCTAAATTCAAACCAAATGACCAATGGCAGCATGCTTAAGGCTATATGACAACCACAAAAGCCTTTAAGTGACTCTAATAAACCCGAATAACCATTTATATAGTCCAGTTCCAAAAAATATAGAGTTCTAAAGGCTGCCTTAGTCATTTCAGAGCAGAACATGTTATGAAAAATTGATTGATACACTAAGCCTTTATGACTGTATTTGCTGGAACGACCCTTTCAGGCCAAATTACATTCACCTGTATTAATATTTCTAAAGGTCAGTTCCAACAAATATAGTTAAGGCTTATTCCATAACATGTTCTGTGGTGAAATTGACTCAAGGAGCCTTTTTGGCTACACTGACATTTATAAAGGCAGTTATAACTGATAAAATAAGCCTTTATGACTATATTTATAAACGTTAATGTAGTTTACTTTAGTCGGTTTCACTGCAAGACATATTGTGACAACTGATACTTGATGGAATGAGCCTCTATATCTATATTTATAAATAGTAATGAAGGCTTCTTTAGTCAGTTTCTCTGCGGAATGTGCTGATGCTTGATGAATAAGCCTGTATAAAAGGTTTATAGCAGTTGTTATGAAAGGCTCATTTAGGGATCATCGCCATGGTAACGTTGCCTTACCGTTTTTAGAGCATACTGTGACACTTTGTATCATATTTTCGCCACATATTCGCCTCTGTCAGAATATATTAATAGCGTTTGCATTTATTCACATTCATATGCAAACTGGCTGCAGTCTGGAAGCGTAAGCAGCTGCTGACCTGTTATTTTATTGCTCTTCAGAAGTTCTTCAACAGAAGACCCTGAAGCCTCGCTGCAGGCCTTACGTGCATCGAGGGTGTGTACAGACAAACACGTACCAAAAAAACAATCCTGACCCCTATCTGCTTAAAGATCCGTATCTGTAAAAGTGAAATTTGATATGAGAACATGTGTGCTCTGCATTTCGGGGGAAATGGACGCTACTGAGAACTTGTGGAAAGAGCAGCCTATGCAGGATTCGTTGGACAAGAAGCTTCATTAAATCTTACATCGTTCTTGTTTCCACCTAATTCTTTATAGCACTATTTTCCAGCTTGCTCTAAAACAGGCTGTGCGTTATTATGCCTTCAAGGCTGTTATTAGGGGCCCTTATTAGTTGCCTCTTATAAGGAAATGCAGGCCGAAACACTCCTTGACACTTCGCGGTAAATGGGTGGAGCTTAACTGCTGAAGGCTGATTAGGCAATGTCTTGCTTTTCATAACAAACTTGTTTTGCAACTCAGATTCCATAAATGGACTAGGGAGTAAATAGTGTTTATAAACTTTATCAGTATTTACATAGTATTTCCAAAAAAGTATGAAAGTTTTCCATGAAATTGTTCTGTAAAGTTTGCGCATTTTACATAAACAGCCCGAACGAACATGTTCTTTTAAGCTAATAAACAAATTATTGCGTAATGAGCTCACTGGCCCGAGTAATGTTATACACATTTAAGGTAATTGTAACTGTTGACATAATATGAGCATCTGCTGAAGTTTTTTTTTTATTTTGTAACTGTATCCCACTTTACCGACCCTCTGGCACTCTCTTTATTTGTATTTACATTTACGGCATTTATCAGACGCTTTTATCCAAAGCGATTTTCATTCCCTAACTACAGGGGACAGTCTCTCCCTGGAGCAACTTGGGGTTAAGGGTCTTGCTCAGGGACCCAGTGG
>JBBPDC010026743.1:0-12516 GCA_037974485.1 Hemigrammopetersius urotaenia | reverse complement strand
TATATTGTATCATGTACAGCACTTTGGTCCTTTGTGTTTACAAAAGTGCTTAACAAATAAAGTTGGATTGGATTGGACATAATCGCTACTAGCTTTTCAAAAATTTGGCAACCTTTTCTTGTCATGTCAAATCTCTTTGGCTGACCGATATCTCTGTGGTTTAGACAGACACCTGTGTGTATATCTATGTATCATTTTTGATCCTGAGGATCAATAGCACACTGTATGTGTTGTGTATTTCTGGGTTTTTTTGGGTCACTGTGGTAGTTGTGTTTACTCGCCTATTATTGTGTTAGTAATTTCCGTACAACTGTTCACTTTATTGTACCAAATTCTACTTCTCTCATAACTTTTGTGATGTTGTCCTTAAAGGTTTGTTCATCTCTGTTTGTGTTGTGAACATGATATAAATAAATCATACATTGAAAAAAATAAATAATTCGTTTATGACCATTTGGCATGAAACCGTTTGCCAAGAAACATTATTATTATTACTATTAAAGACCACATGTCAACCCCCCCCCCCCCCCCATCACATATCGGCCGACCCTGATTTCTAAATTTTTCCATTAGCATAGGCCAGGGGTGTCCAAACGTTTTGCAAAGAGGACCAAATTTGATAAAGATGCCGAGGGGCCAATTGTTACTTCTGACATTTTTTAAACCACCAAAGTTAAATCAAAATACACACTCTTATGAATTAATTTTCATCGTCACAATTATCTTTATTTTCAAATGGCAATGTAACCCAATATAAGCCACACAGACAAATGTGAACACCTCTGAAAACAGCATTCTGCCTTTCATTAACATCTGGAGAGTCAGTGAACAAACTAAAGAAATGTCCATGAGTTTGATAAATATATTTGCCTCATGAACATTTAAAACAGGAGTTGCAAAATGCAAAGTGGTCTGTCATCAGTAAAGTTTAAAACAAGTGAATTTTGCCCTTGTTTTCTTACAATAGTTCAATAAAAAAAAAGCCCATGTTCATTAGTGTGCTTCAGGCTTTTCTCTGTTAATGGTGATAGATGTTACAGTTCAAAGCACTCAATTTCAGATTGATCAAGGAACACGTAACTTGCCGACACTAATTCTTTGCAGTGGCCATGGCAGAAATGAGTGAAGGGCTTGTGGCATAGACGCAGAGCCAGATAGCAGTAGAATGGTGCTACCACAGTGTGGTGAAAGGAAGAATTACATTTTTGAAGTTTTATTTATTCTGACAGAACAAGCGAGCCATAAATTAACACCTCATAAGATTGAAGCTGCGGGCCTTATAAAATCTGACAGCGGCCGTGATTGGCTCGTAGTCCAGATTTTGGACATGCTAGGCATAGGCCATTGAAAAAACAATATTGGTCGACCGCTTACCAGAACCATGATCGCCTAGGACAGGGATCATCAATTATATTTGTCGAAGGGGTTTACGGATATTTTTTTATCGCGCGATAACAATCTCGCGCCGTTAACGGCCCAGCACTAAATAAAATACAATTAATATTGTATCTTAAGTAATATATTGTTTTTTGATATACAGTAACCGCTCACTTTTGCGCGGATCAGCAGTCAGGGTGTCTAATGGCACGCGGAAATCCCCTCAATAGTGCGGAAACTGCAAATATTCTCCGCCTTTTTTGTGGTAACAAGTATATATTTTTCACACAAGGGGTTCAGGGCAGGCTGTAGAAGACCTGGAAGCACTTCCACACCAGGGTTGAGCCCCAGTGCTCCAAGTGCGATTTCTCAACGATGCAAGCTAACTTTGGAACTTCCAACTCCAACGTTCGGTTGATCTCCACGAGACCTTTCCAATGAGCCCTCCTATGTATTTTTAGCCCCAGTTGATCCGTGGTTATCCCCCGAAAACCGTTCACCTTGCCACGGTGTCCCAATAGGTATACCGCTATTCCTTTACATTTTCTTTAAGGGTTATGCATTAAACTCAGTTTAAAATGAAATTAAAATGTTCTAGGAGCATATTTGGTGGTGTATATTTAGGGTTTACTTTGGAACGTAACACCCATGAAAAGCAGGGGGTTACTGTATTAATTTTCCTTCCAAATTTCTGTTATTTTTTTAGCCTTTGTCAATGCTAACAGATTCATATAACCTGTACTGCAACAAGCCATTAGATAAAATAACCAAAAAAGAATAAAAGAAATGCTGAATGAGAGCGAGTTTTTCGTCATTTTTGATTGTGTGATGGGCATATGACAGACAAATAACATTTTTTTTAATGAAAACACAATGAAAGCAAAACTCATAGCCACACAGTGGAAAACATGAAACTTAGAAATTGGTCAAAACAAACTCATGGTAAACACATGGACAGTCAAAAACTCAACATAAGGCATGTCCTCAGAGAATATAAACAACGATTCATGCTGAAGCACGGTTTTGGCTTTTTTATATACGCACACATCAGTCTGAATTTAGTACAGCTGAAAGTCATTTTCATGCATGCGCTGCTCTTAGTGAACCCGGAAGTGCGGCGCAGAGACCGGCGGATTACTAACAGATTGAAGGCTTTCATTTGATTTACAAAAATAAATGTAAGAACATACTTTTCCCTCCTCACTGGACTCTTCCTGATTCAGTAATATCAGAGAATTTTTCATTTAAGGAGAACTCCCACTCTCAGAACACCTCAGTGGGGAGTGCAGAATTTAGTCGTCTAGCTCCATAGACGTCCATTCATTTTCCATCGGCCGGATGTAGCCCGCGGGCCTAGGATCATCTGGCTGTGAGGCTACAGTTACCCAAACAATAATATTTCCTGTTACTTCTATACCAAAGTATTTCTGTATTTGGAGATTACTCTGTTCAGTGTCCGTGCTCTGAGCAGTGTTTTCTCTCTAGTGTGAATGCGCACGTGTGTTTGAAGACCCTCTACTCTTCCAAAACTTTTGTCACACTCTGAGCAGTGGTAGGGTTTCACTCCAGTGTGAATGTGCTGATGTCTTTGAAGACGTTCCTGTGTAGTAAAACTCTTTTCACACTCTGAGCACTGATATGGTTTCTTTCCACTGTGAACATGTTGGTGCACTTGTAGATTCCTTAATGTAGTAAAACTCTTCTCACACTCAGAGCAGTGATATGGTTTCTCTCCCTTGTGAATGCGCTGGTGTGCTCCAAGGTAGTCTTTGCCTCTAAAACTCTTTCCACACTCTGAGCACTGATACGGTTTCTCTCCTGTGTGAATGCGGTGGTGTACTTTCACCTGATTCTGAGTAGTAAAACTCTTCCCACAGTCTGAGCACTGAAATGGTTTCTCGCTGGCGTGAATGTGTTGGTGTCTTTTAAGGGTACCACTTTGTCTAAAACTCTTCCCACAGTCTGAGCAGCAATACGGTTTTTCTCCAGTGTGAATGCGCTGGTGTATTTTGACTTTATCCGGCGAAGTAAAACTCTTCCCACAGTCTGAGCAGGAATATGGTTTCTCTCCAGTGTGACCGCGCTGGTGTCTTTTGACATTATCCAGCGACGTAAAACTCTTCCCGCACTCTGAGCACTGATACGGTTTCTCTCCAGTGTGAATGCGCTGGTGTGATTTGACTTTATAAAGCGAAATAAAGCTCTTCCCGCACTCACAGCACTGATACGGTTTCTCTCCAGGGTGAATGCGTTGGTGTTTTTTTAAATAAATAAGTTGGTTAAAACCACTCCCACACTCTGAACAGTAATACAATTTCTCTCCAGTGTGAATGCGCTGATGTTTTTGGAGTCCTGGTGCCCTTCTGAAACTCTTTCCACAATCTGAGCACCGATACGGTTCCTCTCCTGTGTGGGTGCGTTGGTGTACTTTGACCTGACCCTGTGTAGTAAAACTCCTCCCACACTCTGAGCACTGATACGGTTTCTCTCCTGTGTGGGTGCGTTGGTGTACTTTGACCTGACCCTGTGTAGTAAAACTCTTCCCACACTCTGAGCACTGATATGGTTTCTCTCTGGCGTGAATTCGTTGGTGTATTTTAAGGCCATCACTTTGTCTAAAACTCTTCCCACAGTCTGAGCAGCAATACGGTTTCTCTCCAGTGTGAATGCGCTGGTGTATTTTGAGCCTATTCTGCATGATAAAACTCTTCCCACATTCTAAGCACTGATACGGTTTCTTTTCTGTATGAATGCGTTTGTGGTATTTGAGGGTACTGTTACATCTATAACTCTTCCCACAGTCTGAGCAGTGAAATGGTTTCTCGCCAGTGTGAATGCGCTGATGTATTTTGAGTTTATCTGATGAAATAAAACCCTTCCCACACTCAGAGCACTGATGCGGCTTCTCTCCTGTGTGAATGCGTTGGTGTCTTTTGAAACTATGATTACCACTGAAATACCTCCCACACTCTAAGCACTGGGGAGATGTCAATTTTTCTTCGATGTTTTGTGTTTGTCCATGAGGTGTGTTGGTGTGAAGAATAGCAGGAAATGTTTTTGGAGGACTGGGGCTTCTGGACACTATGTTCTCACATTTAACCTCCCCTGAGATCAGCAGTGTCACATGTTCCTCTTTGGGCTCCCATAAATCCCTCATAGTGGCATCCATTGTAGTAGTTGTGGAAGCAAATTTTGACTGTGTAAGGCGGTGTGCAATAGGAGAAGGAGAAGAGTTGCAGGTTCTTTCTGTAAGATAAGAAAAAGGGACCAGTTCAGTGTCAAGTAAAACAGAACAGTGAACAACACAGAACTCTCTCGAACCTATGGTTGTCCCAGCCACAGATATTTTTGAGCTGAAAACAACAAAGTCCTCCTGACAGTAGACTGGCACTTGAGAAATGTTGAGGCAACTAATGAGATGTGGGATATCTAATTAGTTGAGATAAAGTCCTGTAATCTTACCCATAAGAGAAACAGATGAAATGAGAAGTAAAATTTTTCAGACACTTTAACTTCCTGCTCTCCTGCTGGACAGAAACTCTGCACTCCACTCCTCTTTTTTTTTTTCTTTCTCCAACAATTAAACATGTTTTTCTGCACTTTTGAGCACAGTCAGTGGACTATTAAAAGAATCCCCATGCCTCCATGCACCATAAGACACCCTGTGCTGTAGAAACTGCATCGCACTTCTCCAGAGAATCGCAGTGGCGGAGAGCCAAGACCCAGGTGGTCAAGGCCACTGGGAGACTGAGATATCCTCTGTTTACACTCCACACAGGCTCACAGCTGGGGCTAGCAGAGAGCAGTTAGCAGCGCTAGCTCAAAACAGTGCAACAGAGCCCCAAAACCGGACTGTGTTTATCGGGACCTCGAGGCAGTGGACGAGGCAGAGAGCAAAACCCAGGCAGTACCGTGCAGCCAGAACAGCACAATACACTGATAATCTGGATCTCGCTGCACACTCCTAGTGGGAGACTCCACCATCAGGCATGTGCATCAGGCTATGCTATCATCACCATCAGGCTATGCTAATACGATGCTATGGCAATGGTACTGCAGCTAATGTCAGGACGAACATCCAGAGAGCAGTCAGAATTACTAAAGGAGGATTTCACTGGACTTTTTAATGCAATAGTCAACCTGCCATCAGTATCAGTATTTTTCATCGACCCGTTTCCCGTTATCACTCGTTTTCAGCCTCAACCAGTGGCTGCACAAAACATGAAATCCATGGGGCTTGAATATTATTGACAATTTTCTTTTGTTTTGGGCGCAGAGAGAACTGCCAGAGTGAAATTTTTCTTTTTCCCTCTGCCACCCTTCCATGCCATGCCACCAAAGTATTGATGGTCGCATCAAGGATCCTGTCCCGGCACCCCAGGGCAAGGCGAAGCTGGCTGAGACAAATCGTGCGGACATTGAACGCTCTGTACTAGAAGCTGATGTTCAGCCCCATGGCGCCTGTATTGTTGATAAGAATGACAGTGATATCTAGGACACTCTCATGCATCTCAGTCAGATCTGTTAAGCCTGCTGCGAAAAGGAGAGAGGCTTGAGAACCTCTCTAAACTAGAATCAAAGGATGGTGGTAGCTCAAGAATTGCTCAGACATGGAAGTACACTCTACACCTGAAGCCTACCATCTATGTCTTGAGGATCTTAAAGATGGCAACAACCAAAAGCCACACCAGGCCCGGCGTCATGGGCGGGCTTTAGGGTGCCGTGCCGCCCTCAGATTCACTTGGGCCCGCCCACATAATACGAGCCTGTCATCTTACCAAACGTTTACATCATTGATGAGCTCACACAAGAGGTTGACAGATCTCCAGCTACGAGACAGCATGTATCCGCTAGCCGGGGAGGGCGTGGCAGAGATCACTGGCGGCTGAACTAGGCACCGAGGATCTGGGCGCTGACAAACCGAGTCAAATAGCCTTGAAAATCTTTCCCAGATGCAATTGATCGATCAACAGTGACTGGTGTGCAAACAGAGACAGGCTAGAGTACTCTGTTAAAACAGATGCTGCATTCTGTTAAACTAAAATCAGCTCTTGATGTATCTTACTGCATCACGTGTGTTTATTTGAACGATGCCTAGCTGCTATACTGTACAGTAGCCTATAAAATGTGTGCCCCCACAAAGCAATGCAAGGCCCGTCCGCAAATTCATGTCTGGCACCAGGTCTGAGCCACACGTTCCTCAACCTAAGGAACTTCCACCATGAAGAGAGCTTTGATCCTCCCCAATCACTTGAAATGCTACAGCTACCCTCCACTTGCATTACTGTCTCCACCATTCCTTAAAAACTGGCTTTATCTTCTGTAGGAACTTCGCTCTCTCACTCTACATCTGCCAGCCCCCAAGTCATACCTAAGAAGCAACATGCCCCTCTGCCACCCACTCACGGTCCCCTTTCCCATCCCCCACCCTCCACAGCCCTGCCCTCTGCTTGTAATTATCTACAGGCCACCAAAATACTGTCCTAATTTTATTGATGAATCTTCTAAAATGCTGCCATTGATTTCCACATTGACATTAACGACATTGACATTAAAGATGCAATTCAAAAATGTTATATAAATATGAAAGACTAATATAATATTTTTAGGACTATTATAAATATGGTACATAAGCTGTTAAAAATGAGCATGTAAACATATGGACATGTAAGCGGATGTAAATATATGACTGATTGTAATGATGATTTGCAACACTTTAGGTACATAGTGCATTATACTGTAGTGGATCTGTTCAGGTTTTGATTAAGTTGTTTTCTGATTAACACTGTCTTTATGCTTTTAAATTTAAAATCAGCAGCAGCCTACACTTCTTATGGAAGGCCCTTCTTCCTCTGTCACACACACCAGCACATACACTCTTACCCTATTAAATATTAGGAGGCGTTTCTCCAGCCCAGTTAGAATATCTCCCAAAACATTAGCCTCTTTATCTGAGATCGGTCTGGTGGAAGGTGCTTCGGTGTACTCTCACACACTTCACACTTTACAAAAGGGGAGCAGTCTCAGCTCAGTCTGGTAAAAGAGTTAAACACGGTGTAAAAGTGAAAAGTGTTGTAAAAGTGAGAAGTTGTTTTACCTTCAGCTCCTGTTTCTAATACACTCCGAGAAATTGCGGCTTCTTCTTCACTTCAGAATCGGAAGGACCAGAGTAATGGATCTAGCGCCCCCACCTGGATTGAATATTTCAGCTCAGATCATCAGTCTCAACTAAAGTAAGTAAAGCGTGTGTTCATGCATTTATAAATCAATGCATGGACAAACACTGGAATATTTACATTTACGACATTTAACAGACATTTTTATCCAAAGCGACTTCCATTGCCGAACTACAGGGGGCAGTCTCCCTGAAGCAACTCGAGGTTGAGGGTCTTACTCAGGAACTCATTGGTATGCTGAAGGTAGGATTCGAACCCATGACCTCTTGCTCCAGAGGCAAGTATTTCAGATATGCTCTTAAAGTGTACACTCTCTCATTCAGGTGCTCTGATTATTCTTAATTATTCTCAGAGTATGGACATAAAATATGGGTCCCCACCTCTGGAACAGCCCACCAGTAGATCTTATGATGTCAAGCACCTTTAAATGACAACTTAGCATTCTTCTAATAATTATTTTGTATTTACTTTATTTTATATATATATATATATATATATATATATATCACAGGGCTGTCAGTAAATTAAAAAAATACCTCAGCGCTGGTGTTCAGGGGCGGACTGGCGATCTGTGCGTTCTGCAAAAAGCCCCAAGATGCGGCCGAGATGCGCATACCCAACCTGGTAAAGAAAGTCCCAGTCCGCCCCTGCACGCGTTCCAGGATACCAGACAGGGGAAACGTTTCTGTTGTTTTGTAAAGCACTTCATATAAAAATGTGCTATAAAATACATTTTGATTACTTTATTTAAATTAGTCCCAGTAAACATAAGCATAACTAACTCTGTTTTCTATTTTGTCTGAGGGGAACTGCTGCACATCTGGAACAGCCTGGCTGAACATCATCCCCAGGTCAACACTTTCAAGATTCAAGATTTTGTTTATTGTCAATACAATATACCCAGTATACAGTGTATTGAAATACCATTTCACACAGGCACTCCATGGTGCATACACATCATCTCAGATCTGCAATCGCTGGGACCCCTTGCCCGAGATGTTTGGCTGCTTTTGATTCTCCACATGCTCCTCCCCCAGCCAAGGGCAACTGCTGTTCAAAAGCTTACTGTGGACTAGAGACTCGGACTACACCTCATTCATAAACTGCCTCTATTGACCCTCCTCTGTTAGCCATAGACAGCCAGTGTGTTCAGCAAAGATTACATTGGTACTCAAAGCTGCTTTGTGAGCACAAAAGCACTATATAAATAATAGAAATAATAGAAATATAAATTAAATAATTATAGATGCAATCAGTATTGTTTAACATTTACAAAATTCCAAATAAAGACACAGAGCCTTCCTGCCATTAAGATGTTTTCAGTTTTCCAGCGAGTTCTGCAGTAAAATAATCAGATATAAAAACTTAAATTTAATTCCAAACCCATAACAATACCCACATTCATAAAATAAGTGGCCACCTAAGGGTGGCTACAGAACTACATTTATTAAGAGATGTTCCTTATTCATGTTCCTCTATTCAAAATCCCTTTTAACTTGTTTATGGACATTAATCACTATTTTAAAGTTCCTCTGGTACATGTTTAGGATTAGGAGAGTAGCTTAGGTGGTGTCTCTTAGACCTAGATGAGTAAAAAATAATTTTTCTCAAATACTATTTGGACGGACTGAGCTAGGCAAGGGACACCTCTTAATAAAAATAGTTTATTTCCTGTTTTTTTCTGTTATTTACAATAGACATTAATGAAAAATTAATTTAATGCATTGTATATTACATATGAAATTATGTAATTATGTATTAAGCAAAGGTAAATAAAAATGTAACTAATACAAAGTCAACAGCCAAATAAACATAATGCACAATAATAGATTAAAATGTTATGTTTTGCAAATGAAAGAAATGTGCATGCAAAGAATATTACTCTCCCAACTACCCTCATGCCACGGGAGATTCTTCACATTTCACATGGATAAATATATCATCCATCCATTTTAATCCTAACAAGGGCACAGGGGCAATTTGGTATCTTTAGTCCACTTGATGTGCAGGTCTTTGGACTGCGGGAGGAAAATTGAGCTCCTGGCGCAAAACAAAAATGAAAGAATCAAAATATTTTCTCTAACCTCCAAACCACACTCTAAGCAGTGACACAATTTCTGCTTTGATGTCTTTGGAGACTACTCTGATTAGCGAAGCTCTGTCCACACTCTGAGCACTGATATGTTTTCTCTACAGTGTGAATGCGCTGGTGTTTTTGTAGATGATCTACTCTACTAAAACTCTTCTCACAATCCGAGCAGTGATACGGTTTCTCCCCAGTGTGAACACGCAGGTGTTTTTGTAGATTGCCCAGTCTACCAAAACTCTTCTCACACTCTGAGCAGTGAAAGGGTTTCTCTCCAGTGTGAATGCGCTGGTGTAGTTGATAACGTTGCAGTGTAGTAAAACTCCTCTCACACTCTGAACACTGATACAGTTTCTCTCCAGTGTGAATACGTCTGTGCACTCGTAGAGCACCATATGTAGAAAAACTCTTCTCACACTCTGAGCAGTGATACAGTTTCTCTCCAGTGTGAATGTGCTGGTGTCCTCTGAGGGTAGCCTTGTCTCTAAAGCTCTTTCCACATTCTGAACACTGATACGGTTTCTCTCCAGTGTGAATGCGTTGGTGTGTTTTTAAGCAAATAAGTTGGTTAAAACCATTCCCACACTCTGAGCAGTAATACCGTTTCTCTCCGGTGTGAATGAGCTGGTGTTGTTTGAGAGCATCGTTCCATCTAAAGCTCTTTCCACAGTCTGAGCACTGATACGGTCTCTCTCCTGTGTGAATGCGCTGGTGTTTTTCGAGACTACCCAGTGTGGTATAACTCTTCTCACACTCTAAGCAGTGATACGGTTTCTCTCCCGTGTGAATGTACTGGTGTTTTTGTAGACTGCCCAGTCTACCAAAACTCTTCTCACATTCTGAGCAGTGATAGGGTTTTTCACCAGTGTGAATGCGCTGGTGTAGCTGATGATGCTCCAGTGAAGTAAAACCCTTTCCACAGTCTGAGCACTGATACGGTTTCTCTCCAGTGTGGATACGCTGGTGTACTTTGAATTGATTCTTTGTCGTAAAACCCTTCCCACACTCTGAGCAGTGATACGGTTTCTCTACAGTGTGAATGTGCTCGTGTCTTTTTAGATTAGCTAGTCGGTTAAAACTCCTCCCACAGTGTGAGCAGTGATGCAGTTTCTGTCCAGAGTGAATGTGCTGGTGTGTTTTTAGATGAACGAGTTGGCTAAAACGCTTCCCACATTCTGCGCACTGATGCGGTTTCTCTCCTGTGTGAATGCGCTGGTGGTTTTTGAGGGTACTGCTACGTCTAAAGCTCTTCCCACAGTCTGAGCAGCGATATGGTTTCTCCCCTGTGTGAATGCGCTGGTGTATTTTGAAACTGTGATTATCAGTAAAATACCTCCCACATGCTGAGCAGTGGGGAGGTGACCACTTTTCTTTAATTGTTTGTGTTTGTCCATGAAATGGGTTGATGTGAAAGGTAGCAGAGGATGTGTTTGGAGGACTGGAGCTTGTGGCCACTACATTCTCATGTTTAACCTCTCCTGAGATCAGCAGTGTCACAGGCTCCTCTTTGGGCTCCCATAAATCCCTCACAGTGGTATTCACTGATGTGGAAGTAAATGTTGACTGTGTAAGTAGGTAGGCGGTAAGAGATGAAGACCCGCATGCAATCATTTTTTCCTGCAAGATAAAAAAATAAAAGAAATCAGATTTCAAGTGCAACAGAACAGTTAACAGCAAAAAACTCTTGAACCTATGGTTTAACACATTTTCAATAAGAAACGCAGCCACAGATATTTTTGCGCTTAAAAACACTAAACTCCTCTTGACTGTGGACTAGTATCCGCAATGTGTTGAGGAAACTAATGAGATATGGGATACTTCAAGATTCAAGATACTGCATAATTTGATACAATGTTACCCACAAGCTAATAGATAAACAGATAAAAGACCAGCATACACACACAGACAGGCCATCACACACACACCCCACACAGACTTATCCTCTTGAATATTAGAAGGTTTTTCTCCTGCCCATTTAGAACCCCACCTTCTCCGTTCCTACAGGAGCAGCGCTAACATTAGCCGCTTTAGCTCAGATAAATCTGAAGGAAGCTGGTGTTGTGCTCTCTCACACACTTCTTTACTTGACTTTACACAAGGAGGCAAGTCTCCGCCCACGTTAAACACGGTGTAAAAGTGAGATGATGTTAAAAATCCCTTTTACCTTCCGCTCTTGTTTCTCTAAAACACTCTGAACCTACGGTTGCTCCGCTTGATCGGGTTTGGACCACAGAACTGGCGCCCCCACCTGGACTCCAGGGGCACGTTCCTTGGAACCACGTGATCACCGGTAAACCCCGGCCCTGCACTACGATTGGCTGAAGGTCAGACCCTGATTATCCGGCAGAGAAGTTATTCGTTTTACCATGGCAACCAGCATCTTCACCCCATCAGTCTCTCCTAAAGTGTTCAGAGTAAAGTGTGTGTTCAGTCTCTCCTAAAGTGTTCAGAGTAAAGTGTGTGTTCAGTCTCTCCTAAAGTGTTCAGGGTAAAGTGTGTGTTCATCTTCACACCATCATACTCATCCATCTTCATACTACGTTTTTGTTATTTAAATCAATCCCTGCATTTCCCAAATAAGGTGGCTACTTTATAGTACTGCTACTAAGCTATGTTTCTTGTTCAGTTAACTTCTACTCAAAATCCATTTTTGCCGTATTTATGGTCATGTATCACTCTTTTAAAGTTCATCTGGTACATGTTTATTAACCTCTCTCTCCAAAAAGCGTGTGTTCTCGTGTATGCTCTTGTGCTCTGCGTACGAGTGTGAGTACTTCACCGACGATGTCGTTTACAAGATATCAGAATCAGAATCAGAATCGCATTTATTGGCCAAGTATGTGAGCGAACACATACAAGGAATTTGATTCCGGTAGA
>JBBPDC010026732.1:0-12516 GCA_037974485.1 Hemigrammopetersius urotaenia | reverse complement strand
CCTTCTATCCACTAAACAGAAAGGAGAATACAGACCATACTTTTCTCTGGAGTTTAACACATTCCCTCCAACTCTCAGAAACAGCTTCACAGTAGAAACTGGGCACCGACTCTCCGGCTCAGCCAGGGTTTAATTACCCATCCAATCACACGACACGGACACTAACGAACGTTCACTAGACACAGGTCAGGTGGACACAATCATTAGATGCCTCGCCAGACCGTGTGATAATGCCATTAGCCGATCAACTCCACCCAGCTTTGGAGAGGCGACCCGTCGGTGCAGGGCTCTCGCGTTTGTGGTACAATCAACAAATGGGCTTCGTTTTCCTTTTTTTCGCTTTTCAAAGCGAAGTGTGTGACTGTGTGTGTGTGAGAGTGTGTGTGTGAGAGAGAGCGAGCGTGTGTGTCCCTATACTTTTGTCAACATATTTGTGTATGACAGCTCTGACCCAGTACATTTGTTCATACAAAGTTGCTAAGCTATAGATAATTACTTTACATTTAAAAAATAAAATGTTATTTCTGTTCTCAATATGTTTTGTTTTTTTAATTAAAAAACACAACAAAAAGTACTGATAAGAGTACAGTTAAAGTACCGAACCGATAAGTGGTATCGAAAGAAGTAGTAATACCGTTAAAACCTTAACGATACCCATCCCTATCCAGTACTGACCTTTGTTTAATCTTATCTGTAGGTTCAGGAATGCTGCAGTGCACGTCATGCTATGAGGGCTTCCGACACTTCGCAGGAATTTGTTCGGCCATGTGTCTTAGTGGAGAGTACGCTGTCTCCACGGTAACCCAGCTCAAATCTTACACCATTAATCAAAGCTGCATCTGATCCAAACCCATCATGTCTGGTAGAGGAGCAACGGACCAGTCAAAGTCCTTATTAAAGGAAAAGTCCAGCCAAAACTGAATTGATATGTTTGGGGCAGATGTTGACCTAGTGGTTGGGGGGTTCACCTTGAGATCAGAAGATCGTGGGTTCAAATCCCTGGACTGCTAGTGACATCACTGAGGGAACCGGGTGCCCCTCATTGGTGGCAGCCCTCTGGGTTAAATACTGCTGTGCTGTGTTCACATGTGGCTATAAGAGGCCACTTGACCTAAAACTGTGCCTACACTCATGTGTTTGTGCAATCTTAGCCAAATGCACCTAAATGCAGCTTTTTAATGCACAATTTATGTTTTTACTTTTCCTGTAAGATAAATAAAGTAAACAGTAATTAAAATCCATTAAACTTGCAATTAATTACATTCAGAAAAATCAACAAAACGTGCCATTCTGTGGTGTCTAAATTTACACTGTGGTGAATGTCTTGCACAGAGCCCAGAGGTGAAGTGTGAACCGTGTCACTCATCCTGTCTCGAGTGTAAAGGCCTGGGACTCTACAACTGCACCAACTGCCATGTGCTAGAGCGCCTCACTGAGGATGGGAGGTGCCTGCCCTGCTGCGGAGAGGGCAAAAGCAAGGGTACATCCCAAATTCCCTGGGAGTGCTGCCACTGCAATGACAGTAAGGTCATTTATTATTGAGCAGCAAAATGGTATTAATAACTCTAGACCCCCAAGGGTCCAAATGATCTGACTGTTATATGCTTGTAAGGATGTAAGTATTAAAGCTGTTTAACCTTTGTAAAATCTTAGATGATTCCTAAATGGTTCTGTACTTGAATATGTGTTTCTAAGATAAGATAACCCTTTATTAGTCCCATGGATGGGAAATTGCAAGGTTCTAGTATAGAACCTTTACACAGCAGGGTTGTTCTTGGGAGGGTCTTTATCCTCACACGTCTTATTTACAAAAATTATATTAATTTATTTTATACTTCAAAGAACCAAAGAACCACCAAAAGTGGTCCAAATGTATCTATTTATTCCATGGAAATTTCAGTTTGTCACAATCAAATGAAGATTTTCTTAAAAATCAAAAGTCCCAACTGTCCCATTTTTTTTAGCCCTGGGGTTTGATTTGAAGTATATTTGACTTACACTTCTTCAGTTTAGGATACATGTTCATTAACTAACACAAACTTCTGTGTGTGTCAGATTTTAAGTTTTTTCTAGTGAACTACAGAGGTGTGTTGCTCTGGAATAGATCATCAGCTGTAAGCTGTGAATGAAAATATATTCATTTTGAGAGAAACAGTAATGCATCCTGTATCTCTGTAATCCTTCCTTACAGCTTCGTCCCTAGACTGGTGCACCCCTGGGATCAACTACAGCTTCCGCGGTAGAGAGGCGGTGCAGGCCGGGCGCCCCGGCCTTGCTGCTGTGTTGGTGACATTCCTGCTGCTGGCTGTAGGGGGCGTGGTCTTCCTCCTCATGCACTGGCGCCCCAAACTGCCCTCCTTCCCCTCCATCAAATCAAACGGCTACACCAAGGTGGAGAAGGAGCCCTCCTTCACCACCGCCACCCTCAGGGACAGCATTCAGACGGAGTACTGCGATAAGGACGAGGACGAAGAGGGGGGTGAGGACAGCGAGGATGAGATCGTGTACATGGGGCGGGACGGGGTGGTGTATAAGAAATTTAATTATGGGCTTTTAGAAGAGGAGGAGGAAGACCTGGAGATGGAGTTCGACGAGTCCATCTACGCTTTCAGATGAAGAGTGTTGGGACTCTTTCCAAACACTTTTCCAGTTTTGTTTGTCTGACAGAAAGGTATTTATTACAAGTGTATTGAAGAGAATTGAATAACAGTGTACTGAAAAGAGTGAAGAGGTATCAAGTCAATAAAATAAATTAGAAAATAGTACAAGCACTTTATTGGAGTGATACTTTATCGATCCACTTCGAAGCTGCTGTTTAGGCCCAGTCTGGGATCTGCACTGCTTCGCCTGTAGAGCAGGGACACCAAGGACGGTGGGGGGATGGGGTGGGGGGGGTGCTTGTCCAAGGCCTTAACCAGGAATTTCTAGGAGGTTCAAGGACCTTCCGGTTGTTGGCTTGCTTCTTACACCACCAGCTGTTATCTGACGCCTCAAACAGATTCAATAGACTCTATAGATTCTCTTTCCACTATCAACTATGGAAATAAGTGCCTGTTAATGCACTTGCAAGGTTTATGAGTTTTATTGGGAGGAAAAAATATTGCAAATTTGTTAAACTTAACAGAAGGTTACATTTTTGAACGAGCTCTTGCTTAATTCTCTAAAACAGTGATAAGCTTTCAATGCTAGTGCCACACGTTACACCATTTAGACCACAATATTAGCACATCCGCACAATTTCCAAGCTAGATAAAGGTGAAAAATAGTGAACTAGCTGTTGTTCCAGCATGCACACACATTGAACAAAAGTTTTGGGACAGGGTTTCAGGGTTTGGGCACCTTATTTTCAGTGAAGGTCAATTTTACTGCTTTAACAGACCAAGACATTTTGGACAACACCGACTTTGTTTACCCAGTTTGGGGAAGAACCTTCTCTATTCCAGCATGACTGTGTCCCAGAGCACCAAGCAAGGTTTATAAACACATGGCTGTTGCTTTCTTACAGAAGCTTTGCTCTCACATCAGAGAAACTGAAGAACTAAACTCTAAACTTTCTGTGAAGGAGCTTTAGAAGCATCTGATGCTTATCTCCACCACTCTGAACAATTCTGACTCTGCATGTCACATAAAACCAGACCGAATGAATGACATTTTGAAAAGAAAATGGATTTGCTTTAGGATACTAGTATTGTGAGGCAAACAGATCCATAATAAGGACAAACATTCCATAGTGGAAATACCGCAGTTTCATAGTACAGATGCTTGTACCAGACACCCACTCAGTAAGAAAAATACAATATAGAAATAACAGGCAAAGATAGACTTGAGTTTTCACAACTTTATTGACAGAATATCTGAGAGACAAGCTGATGCTGGACAGATTGTGTGTTCGACAGATTGCTTCGCTGAGGCCCACAGCCACAGATGTTTCTTTTAAGTGATTTCTTTAACTTGTAGCTACAGTCATTTTCCCTGCCTGGGATTTTACTGGGTTGGAATGCATTGTTTTGACTAAATGAGCTTCAAGAAGGCGGATCAGATCAGATGATTAGGTCTTTAGGAACAGTGGGAACAGAAGGGACTCTGTCGTCATAACAAAAACCTTGTATCTTCTAAATGCTAACTCTCTAGGGGAAGGTAAAATGCTTATAAAATGTGAAGGGCAGCCAAACAAAATGCTAATATTTCAGTGTAGAAGGACATTTCCATGATCTTCTAATGCTCTTATTAGGCCCTTCAAAACCAATAACTGGTAACAAACTGGGCACTCATTTCTAATAACTCTGGATAATACATTTTTATGAAAGGTCCGTTTCATTGCAATTTTTGATGCTTCTCAGTCAGGTTTTGCTGATTTTTCCTTCCTTCAATGGTTGAAGATTAGTCTCACTGATGCGTGTGTCTCACGCTCAATGCGTGAGACCTGGCAACCCTGTTATCTACATGTACAACAAACAAACATATTAATATGCAAAAAGTTATAAGTATAACAAAAGACTGTCAGCCGAGCCGGCGAGTTGATTTTTTTTTCTAAAAAATGACATTTGTAACTAAACCCTTGAAGCTACATGAAAATAAACGTTACCATCGAAATCAGCACAGAGATTGTAGAAGAAACACTACAGAACGGAAATGAAGCAATTTTTTGTTGCCTGGTGTTATTAAGCAATACTTTGGGGCTTTGGTTAAGTAATCTTTTGCGTATCATTTATTAAAATAAAAACGTCCAACCCTAGACCTTTCTAGCGGTTCATTAACGCAGCTCTTGCAGAACCCATACTCACAATAAGGCACAATAAATAAACAATAATGTCTTAATTAGAATATATTAAAATAATGGATATATTTGCCTTTATTGAATATTAAACAACATTCTATCCAGTATTATATTGAATATTGAAAAATCCTATAAGAATAATAAACTCATTAATAATTGGCAAAATTCATGTTATTATAGTAGATTTAAATAAAAATAATTACAATTATTTTTAAATGATATGAGGGCTTGTTGCTCAATCTGGCAAGCCTTGTTGGGCTGCTGGCTGTCTGAAATGCAATGAAAACCCAGAGAGTGAAATGTTTATCCTCTGCACTCTCTTGAATAGAGAACATTAAGCTGGTTTCCGTTGTCTTACGTATTTACCATCTACTATCAGCGAATATTAGTCGGAGCCCTATATAGACCTAAGTGATGACTTATTAGTCGATCTATAGGAATCAACAGAAAATGAACACATGCAGGTTATAATGTATGCTGGGAAATGTTTATTTACTTCATAAAGAAGTAATGAGTAGCCAGTTAATTAACCTCTACTGACATGATTGAGGCTTAAGAACCGTGATTCTAATGAACCTCTACACTGAAGTGTTGCCAACAAAGCTGATATATTATTTGAACATGAAAAAACAAAACTGGGCAAACGTATTTTCCCACAGAAACTGAGGAAGACACATATGCCGTGTGCCGCCAACAGTCATCACTGCTCGAAGGAATACCGATATGGGCTTTATTTATTTACCTTTTTATATTTAAGGCACTGTACCACACCTATAGTGCACTACATACATCAACACATCAGTCCTGAGGACCAACTCTCGTGCAATAACATGTTCATTATTTTATCCAGGCAACTCTCAGCTTCCCACTACAGTGAAGAAGGCCGACATGAACACAACAGTGAAGCGCTAATCGGAGGCACCTTTTCCTCTCTATACAAGCAGTCCAGTTTCAGTCAAGTTTCAAGCACAGCTCATTTCAGAAATACATAACAGGAATGACCAGAGGGTCCTACTGACAGATCTCTCTGCGAGTCTCACAAAAAAAACAAAACACCTAAGATTTGGTTTTTGGTTTAAAGTCGATTTCTACTGGAATCATGTAATTGCAGAACTTCAGGCAATGGATTTATAGGGCTGTCAAGTGACTGGAATAATGAAATGTGATAAATGATGCACTATTTTGTGAATAAACTCTGATCCTAAAGAACATTTTGTCCCATTTAAAAGCAGTGCAATACCAGTGGCCAAAAAAAAAAAGCTTTTTCTACAATAAATAGCATCATTTTCATCGCATGGACGCGAGGTTCAGATAAACTGGACATTAAAATCTGGTCATTTCCTTTGGATGAATTTTATCACTGGCATCCACTGAGAGCAGCGATTAGTGTGTATCATATATATCATATATACAGTCAATAGCTTCAAATCCCCAGTGATGGCAGCATCTCGCGCTCATCCATACAGCTTGTGAATTCTGATCACAATGAAGGCTCTCGCTGGGAACTGAAGCATTGCACTTAGTTGTTGCTTTTGTTAGTTTGCTGCTTGTTGATTTTAGCCACTGCCCAAAGCCTTCAGAAAGGCTTGGCTTGAAGTCATTTAAAAGCTGTATTTGAAGGAGAGAGCTACCATCACGATTCCATCATAGCAACATTAAGACCATATTACTACAGGCAGTAGACATTTTACAGCACTGACTGATATGTAAGAAAATCCCGAAAGGTCAATTTTGTTGACGGTTATGTTTATAAGAGACAGGAACGGGGAAAAAAAATAATAAATTATCGAAAAGGGAAATAGCTCCATCATCTATATTTACATACAGACATTTATACAACTGGCAGCCAACTCTTAAATATGCATAAGATCATCACAACTCTTTTGAAAAAATATGCAGAAAATCTTCATTAAGTCCTCATGGAATATGTTAACTGTGTGTCTCCAATCCTAAGACGGCTTCTCTGCCTGTTTTGGACTCTATTTTAGGAGTATTAGCCTTCCAGCTCAGCTGGTATAATATAATGAACATGACTGATTTTTACAGAAAAGTACAATTTTATAGTGTCAATCTTCCAGAGGGGACTCCCTAGTTGCTATTGAACCGAGCGATGGCAGACTGCACGTGAGAATGAGTTCCACATACTCCTGAGATCTGGCACACAGTGTGATATGAAGGTTACAGAAGAACCAGCCTAAACAAGTGCCGCTGTCTGGAAAGATTTACGGACGAGAAGTCCTTCAGACACGCTTGCCTTTCTTCCAAGCAACTCTCCAGCATTTTCCAAGCTAATCTCTTTGTGCTGCATCTGTATGTATGGTGGCATAAACAAAGACAAATAAACCTTTTTAGCATGTTATTACAAGGTGCTGTGATTATTAAAGAAACCTTCTCAATCAAAAGAAAGTATCATTATTATTAGCCAGCAGTGACTTGGTTAAATAGCTGTTGTTGATTTAAGTATAGCTTTACAGGTTTAAGAACAGTTGTGGACTACTTTAAGCACCGATGTACGTCGCTCTGGATAAGATAAATGCAGTAAACGTAAACGTATGAGATGTTGCCAAAATTGTGATGTGTGAGAACTATTAGAGGACATCCACTATAATTATCGCTTTACGATTATCGGAATTGAGAACATTTCTTGTTTTTGCAATATAGTTTGTTGCAAAAATGATGAACTGTAATAGGATACTTTACCATAATTATGAGATCATGTATCTCACAATTATAAAAGTATATTAAAGTATATTGTATAATTATATGAAGTAAATTTTGATACACGATACTTGGCAGCAAAGGCATCATAGTGCTGCACAGTGAACGATAATTTTGCATTTCCCTGCATGTAGACGTGAAGAAAACCCGTGGACTCATTTTCATGATGGACAGTTGAGTCAAATGGGCGAGGGCTGCAATGAACAGACAATTGAACACAAAACACACTTAAAAACAATAGAAAAAAATCAATAGATACTAATGGGAAGAGGCTCCAGCCCCTGCCCACTGGCTTTTATTAGGAGATTGTTATGAATAAGTAGGTTTGCGGTCCATTTCTAGATGTACAGTAGTACAGATACGACACGCTACAGATGCAGCAGGTAGAGATCAGGGTGAAAATGCTTTAACTGGCTAATCCTGCACCCGTTTCAACATTCCTCTGTGACAAACACTGGACCCCTACACCCAACAAGGTCACTCTGCAATCAGTGCCAGCACCACTCAAGAGTGCCAAACTGCCATGTAAACCTTTCTGTAAAATCATACAGTACCCAAATCATGTTTTAATGCATATGTTATAGAGGCTTCAGCCCAAGAGCATAGAAGGTGGGACACGACAGGCGAGCGATGGGATGAGTTCAGTGACCGTTTTTGATCGGATTGCTTGTTGTGGATATAGACATGCTGAAAAAGTTGTCCTCTTTCAGTTTCAAGTGTTCAGGCAAATCCAGCTTCCTCTTTGCTTCTTCAATGTCGTTATGAATCGCTGCCTTCAACTCCTCTGTAAAACACAGAACACACAATTCACGCACTGAATCCCTGAGTTACTATCAACTGAGTGTGTACCGCTCTCTGAATCAGGAGCTCGGATGCGTGTGCAGTCACCAGCGGTGTAAGTGTGTGGCCGTCAGTCTAAAAATCTTGTGACTTTTTCCCATAGCCAGCATGTTGATGACCTATTTTAATGGGAAGGAGTTCCCTCAGACCCAAGATATTATTTTCACGTTTAATCCAGTAATCAGATTACTGGTGAAAAGTGATTTGACTCTGGGAAAGTGAGTGCTAGGTGCATTAAAACTTCCACTGAAAGACTAACAGAAACCAGTATTATTGCAGTGGAGCTCATCTAAAGCAAAGACTACCGACACTAAAATTAAGCCTTTTTCGTTAAAAATGCGAACGTTTAAACATTATACACTGCAATGCAATGTATTTGCAGTATGGGTTTATGGGTATCTAATAAAAAAAAGTTCATGGAATGGTCAACCTGTGATGTTCATTTTACCCTGGTATGTTAACTTATGGATGTTCAGTGTGTCATTGGCCTGAGCGTAACTCGTGTCCTCGTTTATTTATAACAGTTCAAAGTTTTTTCTGGCAGAGTTCTGTAAAAATCATTAGACAGTTGAATAAAAAGCATTCGACAGTAATAATCATTATAGTGATGCACGTAAGGCTTGTCAAATTAATGCAGTTTTACCTACAAAATAAATCTCAATACAACCGTTTATTTATTAAGCCACCATAGGTACAGATAAAGGTCTGCTGCATATCTACCCTTAATTTGATAAATTACAGCTACTACACCTTTGCTACTATATCAATAATAATATATATACTGATGTACAAACAATAACCGCACACATAGCTAAACGAACATTCAATTTTCTCTACAGCTGATGACTGACTCGCCCCAGTCATCAACATGGCAGACGGCTCTCATATAACGTCACATGAAACTCCTGGACAAAGGGGGGAGTGTGAATAGGGTCATGTGTCTTACCAAGCGAAGAGAATCCTCTTTCTGGGCGAATGTAGCCCACCATGACCACACTAAGTATCCGACCGTAGAAGTCCTCTTTGAATTTGTGGATCAGATGCGTTTCCTGTCACGAATATGACCAAAAGCAATGAGCAAATAGGCTAAGCACAGAGTACAATAATGTAGTGATGCAATCTGCACACAATTAAGAGCGAAACACACGCCACTGATAAACGGCTGCACAGTTGACACTTTCAGACAGAATTAAATCAAAGGAAAATTAACACTGTAATTCATGGGTGCCCAGATTAAGGCCTGAGAAACCCTCCTTCCCCAGCCAGTGGAAGGAACATGCGTAAACACTATTTCTAATGCTATTGTACACTATAAAAAATGTTATGCCTTTTTTTTTTTTTTTTTTACACCAAAACACTATACGCTGGTGCTCTGGGAACGTAACCCCTGCGAAAAGCAGGGGATTACTTTGCTGTAAAATGCAAAAACCTAAGAGGAACAAATTGTTAGCTGGCTGGTTTCTCTCTAGAGCACCAAAAATGTAAGATTTTGGCCCCACAAGAAAATGTAAGTTTGGGTACCTCTGCTGTATCAGGATCAAGACTATTATCCATAGAAACATGACACTCTTATTTTCTTTTCACTGCTACTCTAATACAGTACGAAATCATATCATGGATCATCCACAAACTCAGTCTCACCATCGATTTCTTTGTGTTTTTGTAGTAGGGGTTCCAGCCGATGCTCATCACCATCTTGTGGATGTCTCCATTGTCCACTTGTGCCCAGCCATAGTAGATCCCTGTGAAGATGTCAGCAGGGAGACTGTCCACCACAGACTCTGGGAAGTTTGCTGTGGAAAGGATGAACAGCGCTGGTAAAAATCTCATTGTCTCTTTAAAAAAAACAAAAAACACAGGCCTTTAAATCTGTTCTAACAAAGCGTGTTGTGTTTCACAATGAGCCAGGGCTTGCCTAAACATCAGTTCACAAGGTCTCGGCTTCCTTATCACCCACTCCCCTAATCTATGACCTTCGTGGAGGCTTGACCTGTCAGCACAACTGTAGACTCTGAACTGGGCTTAACAGAATTAATATAATGGACACCGAAACTTCGTCAACGCATTTATTAAAACAATGAATATTCAGTTAAAGCAGATAATGTAAAAATAATGTATTGCAGTGAAATCATTCGACAAGAGACCTATATACACGTATAGCAACAATTACTGCAAAATGAAAGCTATTAATATGAACGGTTCATCGCATACTACACCGTGTGGGTGATTTTCAGTAGATTAAGGACTTTGAAGCTGGGACCTGTCCACACCTGCTAGTTAAACATCAGTGACACGAGGAATGCTGAGCGCTGAAACACTGATCGGCTTTACAAGTCACTATGCCAAGCTGATCTAGACATAAATCAGTGAACCGGACAGTGTTAGACGAACAAACATTCCCTCTGGTTCCTAATTTGGCAACGTTTTAGCTTAAGATCTACTGTAAATGCAAACTACTCATGACTGGATTTCTTTGAGATAAATGCTGTGGAGTGGAGGTGAGAGACATCACATTCCATCAACAATATACAATGACCATAAGATTTAAAATAAACAGATCTAAACCATCAGTCCTTGTTGAGAGAGTGTGGTTGTAGGTGATCTACTTTATATATACTGGTGCACGGTGATCGTGACACACCATGACATTGCTTTTTCAGCCTCAGTGATACATTCAGTGATCCGCTTTATAGATAAAGAGCAATGCATCAATTACGCAATGTCCATAAACTAGAGGGATCACCGTTTGTTGATTCAGCTTTCCCAGTAAGCTTAAATTAATTTACTTCATTAATGCTAACCATCAACTCACCCTTTGTGCGATATATGCACTATATGGACTAAAGCATTCAAATACATAGGCTTTAATATGGAGTTGATCACCTTTTGCAGCTATAACAGCTTCCACTCTTCTTGTAAGGCTTTCCATAAGCTTTAGGAATTACTGTGGAAATTTGTGCTCATTCGTTCTGTAGCGAATTTATGAGGTCAGGCTCACAATCTCCATTCCAGTTCATCCCAAAGGTGCTGGATGTGGTTGAGGTCAGGTCTCTGTGCGGGCAGGTCAGGTTCTTCCACACCAAACTCATGTCTTTATGAAGCTCACTTTGTGCACTGGGGCACACTAATGCTGGAGTAAAAAAGGTTCTTCCCAAAACTCCATAGTTTGGAAGCATGGCGCTGTTCATGTCTTAGTATGCTGAAGCATTAAGACTGTCCTTCACTGGGAATGACGGGCCTAGCCCAAACCCTGAAAAGCAGGTGTATCCCAATACTTTTGTCCATATAGTGATCAGTTATGCAGTAACATAATAATTACGTCATGACCATAGACTAGAGGTGACATTGTTTATTGAATTAGATTTGTCAGTAAGTTTAAACCATTTATTAAAGTTACATTTGATATCACCTCATACATATGGATACTGTCCTGTACATGGAAAATATCGCGATGTTATTCTTTGATCTGTATGACTGAGGTCTGTGTTACCTGTAGGGATTCCAAGCTCTTTGCTTCCTCTTCCAAACCCTCGTATCACCGGTCCTCGGCAAAAATACGGAAAATACCTCATGTCCACTGTGAACCGACGACCAGAGTCTGGAGTGGGTCTGTAGACTAGCTAAAGAGGCTGAAAAGTCCCTTTTCCTGGGGACGCCAGTGATGACCCCACAGATCCTTCTAGATCTCCCGGCTCAGGGCCGTGTAACCACACAAAAACACAAAAACAGAGCCGTCTGTGTTAAATTAAACACACTGACCGAAACCGGGAGAGTTCCGAAGACTTTTAAAAGCATTAAAATTAACAGGACGCGTGTTCATGCTCTCCTCAGACTTAAGTACTCGCCGACACACAAGGAACCCCGACCTTCGCCTGTCTCTCTTCTTCTCCCATATTCAAAATAAAAGCCCTCCATCAACCGTGTTAGATAGCTTCACAATAAAAGTCCTCAAACTCTCTGAAAATGAATGTTCACGACGTGTATGTTAACTTAATAATAATAATAATAATAATAATAAAACAGTAAACAACACAACAATGACAACATGAATAATAACAACAATATAATAGATGTATAGAAAAACATAATCATCATTAACAACAACGGCAATAATAATAATAATAATAATAATAATAATAATAATAATAATAATAATAATAATAATAATAATAATAATAATA
>JBBPDC010026724.1:0-12516 GCA_037974485.1 Hemigrammopetersius urotaenia | reverse complement strand
TGTCTGGTCCAAATCCCCCTCTGGTAGTAACTTAAAGCGAAATTGTTCATTTAACAGCGTGTGTTTATCTTCCATCACTAGCTTGACAAAGCAGTATTGGCCAGATCAAGTGGCTTCTTCTTCTGGCATGCTGGTCGCTGACGTAGCGCAATACTGTCCCCGCTGATTGTGTGGTACTGCAATGCAGAAGGGCGTTTTATTTTCAAATTAATCACGCAATCAATATATTTTAAAGCGTTATAGAAAATAAATTAATGCTTAAAATAGTTAACGCGATATTTTTAACAGCACTAATTTAAACTTTTGGTCAAATGTATGCATGAAAACAGTTTAGAACTTGCTCTTATGAAACAAATTCAAAGTACAGCTGACCAAAAGATAAGATAATTAGTCCAACAAGTGGAAAACCTTCATTGCTATGGCAGAAAGTGGGCAGAAAAAAGGTAAGAGCAACAAGACAATAGATTAAAAGCTGTACAACACAACGAGACAAACAGACATTATAAAACTTAACACGGACAGTGCAATGCCTCCGTATATCTGATGTAATCTGTGTTAATCTGTGTTATTTTTTTGCACCTGTTCGAAGCTTGTGTCTCTGTCTACTCACTGTGTCTACTACCCATATATTACACAAATAAGTAGGCAGGTGGAAATTGGTGCAATACCAGCCGCTACAGAATCTACCCACTTTTGGCAAATCCTCACACATTTTCATGATTATCCATCAAATTCACATGCATGAGGGAGAGAAGCGCGTTTCGCATTTCACCAAGAGCACAGCATCTAAACTACGCTTAAAGGCACATGAGCTGGGTTTGCACAAAACATATTTCACAGTTACATTTTGATTGGAAACAACTGGGAAATCTTAAAAATGGGTTAAAAATGTCCAGTCAGCATTATTCCCCTGTGGTAGCTCATTTGATACACCTAAATAAACTCTCTCCTTCATTAGGCCTTCAGGAGCTGGACTGAAGACCTTACATGTCAGTCCAAGCGTCCCTAGTCCCTAGTCCTGGTGATACCATGTTCTGCACAATTTTGTGTTTTTTTTCTTACTTTGTTCATCTGAACACAGCGCGAACAACGTGAAATTCTTTCTCGGCATTTAACCCATTCACCAAGTGCCACCTGTGGAACAGTGTGTGGCGATGGTACCTAACTCAAGGGAACCTCAATGGTGAAACTAGCAGTTGGAATTCGAACCCACAACCTTCTGATTGCAGGGCCAACACCCTAACCTCTAGGCCATCCAGCTTATCAAGCTTTTATCTTATGTTTTTGAAAAATATGTAAGAACTTTGGCAATACTATCATTTTAAATCAGGTTGACACACCTCATTCTTTTACAAAGGCCCAACATTCATTAACTTGCGCATCTAATTTACACTTATTAAGAAGAGCAAGAAAGTATTTTGGTAAAAGTTGAGAGAGAGTGGGTGGCTTCTATACCCAAGTATCTAAAATCATTTTAGGCCCTTTTAAAATAAATGAGTCAAGATAAAAATGAACGATAAATGAAAGAAGAACTATTTCCCTGCAACCAAATGGCATCAGATGAAAGCTCCAATTCTGGGCACTTTGGCCAGGACAAGTTGGTAACACTGAATAGTTTGTTTATACTTTGTTTATACTTTGTTTCAGACCAGAGACACTGGCAGTACCAAAATAGGTTTCAATGTGTACTTTAATTATGATTAATTTATTAATCCCTTTAACATTCCAGGATAGTGTCTTGTTGAGATTATCGATCACATTAATGGGTCACCCTAGGACAGTATCATTAGAAAAAGAATGAATAGAATAGCTTTAGTTGCCAAAGGGTAAAATATGCAACAAAAGCAAGCAGGGAAAAATAAATCAAAGGTAGCATGGAGGTAAAAAAACAAATTGGTTTATCTAGACCCCTTCCACTGTCCCTGATTTTCCAAAAAGGACTGAAAAATTAATTCAATAAGTCCAAACAACCATACAACAGAAACTAACCTGTAACCTTATCAACCCCATCAACATTCTGTGGTTAAATAAAAGTGTTCTGTTGCTTAAATAAAAGAAGGGTTAATGTAATAATTCTGAAATATCACCTCCTTGTCAGATATCATTAAGCCTTTCAAACAGTGAACTACAGTTTTAATGAAAAGGAAGCTGTCCATTAATTTGGGATTGTGAATTCTATGCAAATCAGAATAGTAGACCTCCAAAACATTCTATTTGGGGCATTTCCTTTGTTTATTGGCACAAAATACAAGAAATAAAAGGGTCTTGGCCTTGCAGCCTTGCAAGATATTCAAAATACATTCACAATACAACACTGCAAAGGGGGGCCACTATGTTTATGGTGAACCCTGACAAAGCATTGCTGGCAATTCAGGGAAACAGTCTGGCACTCAAAGAATAGAGTTGGGAGACATAAAGCCAGCCACCATTGAGAGAGAAAAGAGGGGGGCTCTTCTATATTCTTTTATGTAAGTACAAAAATATACCTAGGAGGCTTTGTGCCACACAGTTTATAATATTCTAAGCATACATCTGGTCATCAGTGGACAAAGGAAAGACCGCTGTGTGATGTGTAGGCATGGTTAGCAGCTGTGGGAAGCAGCTCAGTGCTAGCAGAGCAGAATTAAGAAACTTAAAGCCAGCCAAGGCTGAAAAAAAAATAGCAGTTTCATGTAAACATGTTTCAGCATGCAACTAACTGTTCCCAGCACTGACCCTTTATATACAGCCATGGAAAGAAAAGAGACCAATTTTCCCTTTTCTTCTGTTCACTGCACAGGCTGCTATTCTTGAGTGCAGTTGTGTTTGTATAGCATCTTTTCTATGGTCTGTATTCCAGCAGCTTCACTCCTGATTCAGTTTCTGATTGGATGAAACAGAGTCACACATGCAAATTCCCATCTTAAGTATCATAGATAACTAACAGCTACATATCACTCTTGGTCTTATATAACTAGAACTTCCAGAAGACCAAGCAGTCCTAACCAGATTTCCTACGGTAAAAGTAGTGGTGCCGGCTCTCCGCCAGTGCGTTTTACTGAAGGAGGCAGTGTAAAACTGCCATATAGAGTAAATATGCGAAACATGGCATATATAAGGTATATATCTGTTTAAAGATCTGCGCATCACCTGCTCTTTCCACATTCCCGTTACAATCAAGGGTTTTATAATAGAGTTTTTTGCAGTAATATCCTCTAGTCATTCAGGTAAAACCTCACACTAACTATTGGTAAATAATGATTTGATTGCATTCAGTCACAAGACAATTAGTGAGGTCAGATAAAGATGCTGGCCGGTTTGTTTTGGACTACAAATGCCATTCCAACACATTCCAAAGGTATTGAAGGGAGCTCCATCAATCCAAAGAATGCTCTGCAGTCCAGTTCTAGGGGCTTTATACTCTTCTAGCTGACACATTTAGACCGTGGCCTAAGTCAGGCTGTTCCAGAACAAGCCATTCTACTCAAAATATGTTTCTATGGAGATTATACAATCTATGTGTGCACAGCTTAACACCTGTCTCAGCAACTGAGAGTCTATTTTATAAGAGAGTCAATTTTATAACACACTATTGGAGACCTAGCAGAGCTAGGTATCTCGCAGAAAATAGCACATCTGTTAAATTTTTTTTTTTTTTCTTTGACTAAGTGTTGACATTTATGGCCCAAACTGGAGGCCTCGCATTAATAGTCACGGTATCAATTGATAATTTTCTTGCCTGACAGACACACGCACACACATTTACACTCTGACTGGCTTGCCTCCTCCTCATTCCGAACACATTGAGCTGCAGGCATGCAGACCTTTTTAAGCATGGATTGTTGAACGGTGGTGGGGTGTCACAATTGTTGCCATTTCAGAAAGAGCGCACCTCTCTTGTGAAAGGCCCTATTCTCCTTGCATCTCGCTCTCTCTCTCTCCTGCAGGGCTCAAAACAAATCATTATCTCATAAAAAATCCCACAGCCTCTTCTTTTCCTCTTTTTAACTCACTCTACCTCGCTCTCTTTTTCTTGTACACACACATATTCACACAGACAGGCGCATGCATACAAAGGCAGATCATTAAAAGGTTGCACTTTGTGTTTTATTTGAACATCCTCTCTTAAGCTATGAATTATACTCGGTAATTTGATGTGAGCATCAAGCACAAAACACATTTCCAATTTTCGGCGCATAAAGCGAGTCAATCGCTCCGGAATTTTAAAAAGCTCTCATTAAACTTTTACTGTGTGTCTACACCACGCCAAACAGAAGGGAATAAATGACTGTCAGTCTGTTGTTGGTTTAGGCTCTACGTCTCTTGCCGATGACTGACGCTTTTTAAACACATCTCGTTGACACTGCTTTTCCAGCGGATCACTTTGCTCACATCCATTTGTTTGACTTTGTCATCTCTTTGTCGTCTGATCCTGAGCAGCTCCACAAGGACTTCTCTCCGCTGGATTATTGTACTTTGGAATTGAATATAGTGTACTTTCCCTTTTAAAAAATTCATGCTTGGCCCACTAGAGGTAGAGCTATCACATGCCGTGTCTATGAACTTTTGTAGACATATGTAAGGCCCCATTTTGCGATTGGGACCTCTTCTGTGTTAAATCTTTGGTTGTCATTTCACAGTGTTATACAAGTCTATGCTGGCAGTTTGGCTTTCAAGCAATTTTGAGTCCACTTCTACATCTCTGGAAAAAAAGAGAGACCACTGCAATTTAGTTTTAAATCATAAGTGATGGGACACAGCCTATAAAAACAGATATTAATTACTATGCTTGCTGCAACCAGGTAACAATTTAGCTTACAACTGAAGATTAAATTAAGTCATTGAACTAAATAAATATCATATGTGAACAATATGGTGAAAAAGAGCATAATCTTAAATGTGAATGTAGTCACAGAATTTTAATTTTAAAAAGTTCTAAACTTTTATAGGTTAACACAATGCACTGCAAAGATTATTTCTCTGTTACTATATAGAATCAGCAAATATTTTAATAAGCAAATATTTTGGACAGAAGCACCTTGTAAAGGTTTGAACTTTTGTACTGATTTTGTAGAACCTACAGAATTTATTTGCTCCAAAATAATTCCGATTCCGCACAAAAAATCCCGCAAGATTTTGCCTGCTGTCGCTGTAACAGATTTCAAAATTGAAAAACGAAATCATTTATTGGTAGGATAACAGCTGGTTAATCAATTATTTATTCAAAAATGAGGATAACTAAAGATAATGAATGTACAACCCACAACAGAAGGGCACCTCATCTTTCCAGAAATGCAGAAATGCCTTTTTTTTCAGATAAAATCAAGGATTTGTTCTGTAGTGTTCAAACTGCCGGATAGAGAACAACCACCATAAACGCTGGAAGTTAATTTGCATCGCAGCTCACATGAATACAAAGAGAGCACATCTGGTCAATTTGATTTAGTGCAGTGTAGTGTGTAAAGAAAGGACCTTACCAGGAATTACCATAATCGTTTCTCTGGATGTCATTCTGCACAACCGAGGGTGACTTTTAAGATTTTAAAACCTTTAAGTCTGCAGTTGTCCAGTTGAGTTATGTGAACGCTGTGCATGTTTACTTCCGTTTGTTATTCATTTATTTCCATTTGGTGTTTTTATGTTCTACCAATGGAATGTTTGTCTGTTGTCTTGTAAACGTTTATAAATGATGAATTAGCCCTCATGGACGAAAAGGCTGACTCAATTCAGATGCCATATACCGATTTCTGATGATATTAGTATTTATTTATTGATTTTTCTTATATGAAAGTGACAATTCGGTCGTACATGAACACACTGTAGCACGAAATATTTCCTCTGCATTTAACCCATCCACCAAGTGAAGCAGTGGGTAGCTAGGAGCACAGCACCCAGGGACCTGAAAGGTGCCTAGAGTTTTTGGGAATCAAACCCATGACTTCCTGATCACAAGGCAAATGCCCTAACCACTAGGCTACCAGCAGAACCAGTAGTGAGCTTCCAATGATGTATATCATGAAAAAGGTGTTATTAACTGCATTTTAGTCTGAAACTCATTTTATTTTAAGTGTCATAAATGAACAGTTGGATTCACACAGGATTAGTTTCCATTGAAACAATTTTCTTGCCTTTTCCAATGTGTGACATCTGCACTGGGAGTACAATACAACCATCTGTCTGGTGACAAGATCATACTTGTGTGTTTGCTGTGGCTATTACAGTTTTCTGCATTGTGGCAATTTCTCAAGGTGCACAATCAGCTACACATTTATGCCCCAAGGCCAGAACTTGAGATGGATTCCCAGGAGAGGTCATGTTGACACTGTCACATGCACTTAGCTAAATGGCTTGACACCACACATCTCTGGGAAGCATAGTCAAGCCCCCCGAAGCATGATCAAAATATTTATGAAGGTGCCTGTTTCCCAAGGCTTTATCTTTGGGCCTGAAGGAGACTTTTTGCCCCATTGCTCATAAAAGTCATGAAAATTTAAGATAGAGCGGAACTGGCTTTTGCTAAGCTAAGCACCCATGACGGAAAATCAACCATTTCCAATGGTATATGCAGACCAGAAGAACCAAAAGCAGAGTTGCAGTGCTACAGGCCAGTGCTGGGGATTAATGGAAGCCTTCACTGCCAGGCAGTGAGCTAATTCAGTAACGGCACAGTCACAGGGGTTCCATCAGAGTCTGGTGACATAGACTAACTGTCCTGCCGTTCCTTGGATCCTCTGGCTTTTAATTACTGGCTACAGTTCAAGAATCATCAACTCGTTCGAGAGCGTGCTGCTTACTCATACATCAGACATAGTGAAGAAACAGGTACTTCAGCGGGAAATGGCTTTGTTCCTGTAAGGGCTGAGAATCTTGAATTACCTGGATGACTGCCTCACGTTCTCTCTCAAAGAAACAAGCTGTCATCAATACAGCAACAGTGGTGGATCACACACAGAAACACACCACATACAAAAGCCAGCAGAAACAAGACCTCTCCCAAGCCAGAAGAGAATCAGCTAACCCCAACCAGCAGAACACGAGACAGAACCGACATAGATGACGAGAGGTGGCAATGAACAGGCTGTCAGTAATACATTGGGCTAAATTACCCCTTCCTCTAACAACCCAGTATAGCAATTATAATAAAGACTGCTTTACTCATCACTACCTTGCGTATATGCTACTCTTTGAAAATCCACAAACATTGGAACCTAAAACAAACACAACGGTACTTTTTCAGTGCTTTTCAGTGCTTCAGTAAGAAATAATCAGCCACATTTAAATGGCATTTCTCTATCCCTGCCTCTGCTCTAGGTAGTTATGCATAAAATGATAAAATATGCTGGACAATTATAGTTAATGCTGTTTGAAAAAACAGAGAACGAGAATCTTTATAAAGCTTACAGAGCTGTTTCAGGCTCAAACCCCAGTCTAGCCTGTTTAGGTGAGGTTTGGTACTGTCTATGTTTTGTCTTTATCATATAAGCAGGATTACATGCTTTGATAGATTCTTAGTCGAGTTTGCCGTAATGGAAAGTTTTTGTTCTAAGAAGTGCACTCAGCCAATGTTACCACATTCAATAACAAGCATGAATAATATATCGATTAAATTGTAGGTTTTCTTAATGCTTCTTAGTACTAAATTCTAAAGTAACTACTTTGTAACATGAAAATGTGATTACATTACTATATTCAGGCAATCCTATATCAGCTTTACTTTTTACAAATCCACTGGCCATGATGGCTTCATTTTACCCCTTACGCTTCAATACACTTCACTGGATATGAGATAAGCCTACAGGAACATTCAGAGGGGTTATCAGAATTTTCTTTACATGTGTTTACTGAAAATGAACAAAAGCAGGCAGCAGTTTAGGCTTCTATCTTTAAGCAGCTATGAATTCCATGTCTTCTCAGTCGATTACAGCGCAGGGCTGAGGTGCAGTCCTCCATGGCTACGTGTCTATGGTTCATGTAATGAGGTTGTGGTGTCATTTCTGCAAATCTACAGAGATGCCTTTTCTACAAATCCTCAGGGCCTGATGAGGGTGTGGACGTGTTACAATTCATTGAGCTGTCATCAGTGGTCACTTATCCTTAGCACAGCCCCACTGAGGGAACTATCTGGCACAGGTTCAGAACGCGTCTCAGGAGCTTGGTGATGTCTGCTGCTATTGTGTGTGATTAGGCCGCTCCCTCACATGGTTAGCCACGTCAAGAGCAATTACCCAGATGGTATGAACAAAATGCAGGAGAGACCACTAGGCCACTCTGGACATTGCAAGACTTGCTTGGGACACAGTTTTTATTTGCATGCTCTGTTTTGCATCAGCAATGTAACAACAATAAGCAATAATACAGGTGGAAATACCGCAAGGCTGTATTACAGTTCTCCACCTCACACTGTCTTTACAGCAGAAATGTGTGTTTTAAGATGAGATTTTAAATAGTACATGAAGTGAACTGTTTTAAACACACCACACAGTGTGAAGAGTGTGAAATTCTTTTTCTATATCGAACCCATTCACCAAGTGAAGCAGGGGGCTGCCACCAATGTGGGACACCCAGGGAACATTGTGTGGGGATGGTACCTTGTTCAAGGGTACCTCAGTGGTGACGCTAGCAGTGTTGGTATTTGAGCCCACAACCTTTGGGTTGCAGGGGCAACAGCCTCTAGGCCACCAACAGCCCCAAATGTTAGTGGACACCCCTCCCAATTACTAAGTTCAGGTTTCTGCAGCACTCTTTGCTGTCAAGCACATATCTTGATGAACAAACACTGGCAATAGAATAGGTTGTACCGAGGAGAGCTCACTGACTTGAAGAGTACTGTGGGTTAAAACTCAGCTATCCTTGGTTTCATCATTCACTGCAGAGTTCCAAATTGCGTCTGGAAGCAACTTCAACCCAAGAACTGTGCGCTGAGAGCTTCATGAAAGGAACTACAATAACTAGCACTACTACCACGAATGATGCACTGACTAGGAAGCACTTGTAAATTTCATTGTACTTGTGACAAAGACAAATGATCTAAGTCTATCTAGCTTATTACTAGTAGCTGTATGTAATTTGTGGCAATTTACTGTTGAATGGGCTAACTTTGATAACCTCAGTGTTTTAGGATTGTACATTTGGCAAGGCTAGCTTTATTTTTGAATAAGAACGGTCTGCCTTTTCCTGGTCTAGTCAGCCTGGAAGTGATGCAGCCTGGGGATTACTGTAAGGAGGTGGAGGAGTTGAGAAAGGATTGTTGCAGATGGTTCTAAAAATGGGCCCTAGGGTAACCTATCAAAACACTCCCACAAGCAGTCACATAGCATCAGCGGATTAATTCAAGGAAACAGCAAAGAAAAGGGGGGGTGGCAGTGAGAGATGGAGAGAGAAAGAGAGAGACAGAGAGAGAGAGAAAGAGAGGGAGAGAGGGAGAGTTTGATTAGACCGAGACAGCCCTCAGCACGCTCATCCCGCTCCTCCTGTCGTCTCTGGCTAAGATAAGGCTTGTGAGAGACAAGGTGATGATCTGCCTCTCTCTGCATTTCTTCTTCTTTCTTCCAGACCTGCCTCCCTCTCTTTCTCTCTGTCTGTAAACAAGACTAGTCCCACTTCTTCAGCTCTGCCAAGGAGTTCGCACCTCTGTCCATCTTCCTCCTTTGCTGTCCTGCCTTTTTTCATTTTCCTTCCCTCTCTCAGGGCCCCTGAGGCAGGCTCGCACCTGCTGCAGGATCTGGACGAAGGGGCCCGTTCGACCGTGGCTGCCATCACAGAGCAGAACTATGACAGGGTGGCGCGGCGTCACCCACAGCTGCTGTGGTGAGATTTCATTCTCCACAAAGCTGTGCTGACAAGGTCCTACTCCACAAGGCTCGCCTAAAACTGCCACGGTCTCCAGCATGACAGCGATGCCACAAAAACTGCAACCGCTGTCTCTTTCTTGCCACTTTGACCTGCGATGAGGATGATAACGAAAAACTAGCCGGTGGTGGTTCAAAAACAGAGAACGAGAATCTTTCTGAAAAAAGGTGAAGCTTGCAGAGCTGTTTCAGGTTCAAACTCCAGTCTAGCCCGTTTAGGTGAGGTTGGCTCTGTCTTTTTTTAATCATATAAGCAGGATTACATGCTTCAACAGATTCCTAGTCGAGTTTACAGTGATTTGCCTTACACAGTGTCGAAGATGTGCACTCAGCTTGCCATGATATTAATACATACCATGTACATGTACGTTTTCTTAATACTTCATTTTAAGTAATCAATTTTTAACTACTTTGTAGCAGGAAAAATGTATCAGAAAACTTCTCCAAGTTAATTCCTTATGTAATGGCAGCAAAGACACAGAGACACAGAGACAAGACCATCTAAATAAAATGTTATGGCAAATCCATAGAAAAGACAAATAAAGCTCAATATGAAAACACACTATGCTATACACAGAAATGCTGGGTCTAAATATTATATATAAGTAACACAGTTACTTATACAGCACTGGAAAAAAATTGAGAGACCAGTTTATATTAAATCCGCATCTCTATGATTATGACAACCATTCTATGCGAGGATCTGTTAAATTCCTACACAAGCACCTCCTTCTGCTTTATGAGGTACTGATTAGTGATCACCTGAATTACATCTTATTTAAAGAGGAAAAACACTGCTGTAATCGACACTCCTCTCGCAATGTGATCCACTGGATGTCAAAACATGACTAGAAGTTCATCATTGTTTAAGAGTGAACCAGAAATTTGTTTTCTTTGAATTATTCAAGTTCTGTAAACATTTTTGCAGCGTTCTCTTATTTTTTCATAAGCTGTATATAGTAATTGCACTTCTATATTCAGGCAATACTGTATCAGCTTTACTTTGAACAAATCAGCAGGTCTTGATGGCTTCATTTCACCACATACACTTCTATACACTTCAATACACTTCACTGGGTATGAGATAAGCCTACAGGAACATTCAAAGGGGTTATCAGCATAGTGCTGTGGTTCATGGTTTACATGTTTACTGTCTGCTTGTGCACTTGTGAGAGAGAGAAGGACTCTGTAGAGAACCTGATAAGAATACTTGGCATCTAAGGCTAAAAAGTATCACCATCATTAATGAAAAATAATGAATGTTAAAGTTTTGTTACAGCAGCAATGACGTATGCAGTGGATGTCTTTGAGGGTTGTCAGGTGGTGAAATACAGATACAGAGATATCAAGGCATCTCATCCTCCCTATGTGCACCAGCTAATCCAAAAAACAAAAAAAAACTGAACAAACTGACCTACTGGGGCAGAAGGAAAATATAAAAACATAGTATTGTAGACATCCATAAGAAGAACTATGGTAAAAAATTATGGTAAAAAAAAAATCCACATACTTAAATGGCTATGTTTCAAAATCAGGGGATTTTTGTATCTAAAGTAATTTACTAAAATAATCTTTTTTTGTTTTAGTTTAGTTTTAGGTGATGCCTGTAACCACCTTTCTTGTTTTGAATACATATACACATTCATAGAATAAGTATTGCACAAACTATGCCTAATGTGGCCTGGGGAAGCTAATGGGATCTGCCGACGCCTGGAAATCGGACACTTTAAACCTTAAGTAGCTAAAAAAAAATTATCGACACAAAACATTGTTCAGTTATCCATGAATTTAAGTTAATATGGGGGTTTTAAAGATATTTGGGCTTGATGCAAGCGCTTATACTACATACTAATACTTTCCTTCAAACTGGCTTAAAATGAGCAAATTATTTTATCAAGACCACCAAATTCGCAGCATTGCTAACATTTAACTGCTGCAGTCAGCTTATAATATTGTGGGGAATTAAGCTGAGAAATGTGCCACAGCATGGATGACATCACTTATCTGTTAACAGTGGTCTCCTTTCCTGAATGATAAAATGCATGCCAAGACATAAGACCAGCACAAATGGCCACTGTGTACGTTCAACAATCATGCAAGATCGGAGGTTCTACTGTATGTGTTCTACGTCTACTGCACTGCAGTCAGGCCCTTCTAAATTATACTTGCCCAAGGGAAGGTAAGCTGGGGGAAGGACAACACAGAGATGATCAGTAAAACAAGGGGAAATACATAAATAAATGGGTCCAGGAGCCAAAAGGAGAGACAGCATTTGAGAGACAGTATTTGAGCAAAAGTACATGGTCTATTTTTAAATTTGAGAGATTTAATTAAGATGAGGACGTATTTCAGGACCCCAGGGACATTATCTTTTAATTGATTGATTGACTGAATGATTTTGCCTGATTTAACGATTTATCTTCATAGATGTTTTTTCATCCCAAATTTTTATTTTCTAAAGAGTACAATATAAAAATGGGTTATAATTATAATCACTTTATTTGTTGTTAACACATATGAAAGCCAGTTCTCCAGGTGGATATGTGTATGTGGGGTGGTGTTAGTTACATAACAAAAACAGCTCATTCAAAACAAGCTGGGTTTTGTCATGGCTCTCTCCTGTGGGGTTAAGGGGAAACTGAGGGCGCCGGAGCAGAACGAGATGGTTCAGGTTTCCAAGGCTTTATTG